>MU683395.1:4078-26111 GCA_026770625.1 Nicotiana glauca
ATCCCTGCCCCTCCAACCCTTCCCCCCTCTCCAAAAATATTTTTTAATATATTTTTCGGTTTTAGTTTTTTTATTTATCAGTTTAAAGGTTCGAAATTTTACCAGTTCTAAAGTTATGAGTTCGGAGGTTTATGTGTTTGGAAGTTACGTGTTTAGAAATTATAAAGTTTACGGGTTAGAAATTCCGCGGTTTCGAAAGTTTATAAAAAATGGAAGTTCGGAAGATTATTGGTTTGAAAGTTTACGGTTTCATGTTTATTATATCTAAACTAGTTTCTAAATACGTGCGTCGCACGTGTGTCCACATCAAAACGGAAGTGTAATGAGTAATAGAAAATTCAAAGGAAAAAAGAACAAACTGAAATTAATGAGCAGCCACCTTATTGGAATGACGTCTTTGCTGAACGACATATGATTATATATTGTCCGAACCTGCCAAATTAAACAACTAAATTTTGTTAGGTATATAAAATGTATAAAAAGTTAAATTTTCATGTTATTAGGCGCAAACATGTAATATATTCGAATCGTATTTAAACTCTTATGGACAATGTTTTTTGAGGCCTACTCCATTAAAAGCAATTGCTCAACTTACATAACAAATATGATATATCCATTTTCGCGCCTGAAAGAGCAACTATGTCATGATAGAGAACAAACACAAGGACAAAGTGATATGATGTAAAGCCCAGTGTTATATAAGCTTGCATAAAGCGTAATGTAACGTTTCCAATCATATATGTATCTACCGAGTGCTATGCTTTTCAAAATGCCATAAGTCAACTCATTCCTTATTAAATAAAGCAAAATCTTTCTTTCTTTTTTCTTATATTTCATTTTCTTTTTTATGCTAAAAGAGGAGTACTGGGAAAACCTAAACATCAATATAGAATCATTAACCCATCAATAAAATGAGTCAATAAGCGAGAAAGAGATCAATAATAATTAATAAAGATACTGATAAAAAATAGTGACGATAAGTTGCACACCCATCCTTGAAACATCCTCTTCCGTAGAATTTGAAATTTATTTAGCAAAAGGAAAAAAAGAAGAAAAGAAGGAAAAAAGCAGGAAAAAAATGTCATGAAACTTCTAATAAAGCTCATTATTTTACAAAGACCAAATTTCTCAAAAACTCATTGGCTAGCTTGATTATAAGACATCATTTCTGAAAAACTCACAAGCTAGTCAATTTTCTTGATTACGAGAAAGCTGATATATACTTCTAAAATTTATTATCCGACGAAATAATTAATATCATTACAAAGTGATACTAAATAAAAATTAGCATAAACAAAAATATATAGTGGCATGAATACTCATAGAAATAACAAAAGAAAATGAACATACCTAGTAAATATGCAGCTTTCCTGATCTACTGTTTGTTTAATGGTGAGGGTTATACATTTCCATTTGTAAAAATGATCATCGATCAGATATGAAACCAACTTTCTTCAGCTAACATTAAACTGTTAAAGCTAGGAGATGAAGAGGCATAGATTGTGATAAATATACTTTCCAATCAACATTTCACTGTAGTAAGTACTTACCATTTAATAGGGTACCAATGTAACAACCAACTTAATCTTCTATTGGCCAAATAATTTATGACCATATTTGATGAAACAAATCTGGCATTCCATAGGGCCGAGAATAATTAGCAGAAGATGAACAGCTCTTCAAATATGTTAGAGTATTCTAGAAATGATTGACCGTAGTAAATAATCATTTGATAAATTTTACTTTTGGTTAAAGGCTAATTTGGTCATTCAGTCTTTAAAGGATATCTTTGTAAAAAATAACTTCACCAAAAAATCTTCACACTTATAATATAGTATGATTATTTATGAATATTCTTGAAAAGTCATTTTACTTAATTCGCGTATCAAACACCGGAAAATGAATAAGATGACTACTTATTTTTCAAGAAAACATTTCCTTGGAAAATATTTTCCACGAAAAATATTTTTCGTAAACACATCCTATGTCAACTTTTATTGAGTCTTTAAACTGTTAGAAACACATTATGCCTGATAAAATATGGAGCTCTGCATACCTATAAGCAGGGGCGGCAAAATGATTAAAAGAAAACAATTAACCACCCATATGATCCGCTAAAAAATGGAACGGGTCAAATTTGGATAAGAACCATATTATCCATTTAGAAGATGGATAATCAATGGATAACCAATGTCTAACTTTTACATTTGTAAAGCCTCAAATTGGGGGTTTCTCAAGTTAGGAAGACTAAGAATTCTCCCAAAAGTAATCATATGCAAGAAGTCATGGATAATATGGCCGGTTAACCTTTTTTTATCTGTATTAATATGGGTCGGTCGAATAATTTATCCGTTTTGTCATTACCCGTTTTCGACCCGAATCATATCCGACCTGACCCGCCCGTTTGCCACTCCTACCTAGAAGCTTATGAAGATAATCATTATTGATTGTAATTATTATATATTATCAGTATTACCGGCTACCTTAAAATCGTAAGTTCTGAAGTCCCAAACTATATTAGGAAACAAGCTTACATGCAGTGCACGAGCCCTTTTTTAATTTCGGCCTAATAGTAAATGGAAGTTAGCTGTGATGCAGTACATTATTTTTGTGAAAGAAGTCAGCTAGTGAAAGTTTTCGCAGCTCTGGGATACCAGATAAAGCAATTTTTCGTTTTAATACTGAATTACAATTTTTTCTTTAATTGTGCATGATAGAATATTAGGACCTAGTTCAAAATAAAGTTGGTCTTCTTTGGCGTTTATCCGATGTTATTAATTTAACGTTTCCATCATGAGGGCTATATTTATTGGAGAGAGATCGATACAGAACATTTTACGTTTGATTCAAAGTCCATGCAATGGTGGAAAGTTTAGGCTTTTTAAAAATCTTAACAAATTTTTATTGGAAAAAAAACAGCACACTACTCTTTACAAGTTTTCCTAGCCCTAAAAATTAGTTTATAAAAAATAACCCTAAAATAGTATATCAATATCAATTAGGATCAAACAAAAATCCATGTATAATAGACAATAGGGCGAAATATTCGCTCCCTACAGTTACTACATTGATATTTGTAACTACCTGGTTGGTTGTTTTGGGTATTTGAGCCTCATTTCCTTATTTGAAGTTTCCAGTATGTGTTTATTATTTTATGACTTGCGTGGTAGGCTGGTTTGTCTTTGAGAAGGTTCGGGAATGAATCGAAACACTTAATATCATTCTAGAAACTTAAGTTGTAAGAATTGACCAAGATTTGACTTTTATATAAACGACCTCAGAATGGTGTCTTAATGGTTTCAATAGATTCGTATGGTGATTTTGGACTTAGGCGTATGTCCGAATTTGAATTTGAAGCTTCATAGATTAATTTTGCTTTATTTGGTGAAAGTTAGAAATTTGAAGGTTTGGAAGGTTAATTAGTTTGACGGGGAGTTGAATTTGATATTATCGGGTTTGATTTGTTACTCTGGGAGTTGGAATAAGTTCGTTATGTTATTTGAAAATTCTGTAAAAAGTTTAGGCTTAATCCGGATTGGTTAGGCTTGAATTGGACGTTTGGTTTGAAGTTTGGAATATGATGAACTTAAGAGAAGTTTAACATGTGTTTTGGTTGTCGATTCTTGGTTTTGATGTTAGTTATGGTGTTTGGAGCATTTAGCCAAGTTTGGATAAGGTATTAGAACTTGTTAATATGATTGGATGGGGTCTCGTGTGGGACTCGGGTGTATTTCCGGGTAGTTTCAGACCATTTCCATGTGTTTTGGACATAAGATCTTTGCTGGTGTCTGATGTCCTTTGTGTTTACGTAGGAGTAACGCGTTCACAATGAAGGTTTTGGGCACTAGGGGATTCTTATTCTTCGCATTCGTGGAGGGGCAGTCGCTTTCCTGAAGAACGAGGTTGAGTTGGGTAGTAGCCTTCGCGTTCGTGAGGCTTTAGGGCGTGCTCGTGAGGCTGCAGGGCGCGTTCGCGAATGAAGGGGGACTTTGGCGTTCGCATTTGCATGACCTCTGTGGCGTTCGCGAATGAGGTTTTTCTAGGCTGTGATTTTGTACTTTGCAAAAACAAGTCATGTGCTCCTTCAGCCCAGGGTTCTTCCAGTAGGTACTCAGGTTATTAGAGGCAGCCTTATATTCAGCAATCATTCTTAATTCGAGGTTGTTTTGAGTGTGTAGAGGTAGGGTTTATCAAGAGTGATTTCCTTAGACACGGTAGAGGCGCATCACAACAAGGTTCTCAGTCAGTAACTCCAGTTCCAGTTTCTACACCACCAGCCCCACCATAAAGGGGGAGCTTAAGCATTAAGATGATGCCCGAGGGGTAGAGGTCTGTCAGGGAAGTTAGGCCCACTTTTACACATTTCAAGGTAGTCCCGAGGCGGCGGCCTCTAATGCAATTATCATTGGTATTGTTCGATCTGTGTGAGATGCATCTGTTCTATTTGATCCTGGTTCTACATATTCCTATGTTTCATCATACGTTGCGTCGTATTTGGATTTGCCCCTTAGTTCTCTTGATATTCCCATTCATGTATCTACACCTGCGAGTGACTCAATTTTGGTGGTCATGTGCATCGATATTGTTTGGTTACTATTGGGGGATGTAAGAGTAGTGTTGATCTCTTATTGCTTAGTATGGTGGATTTTAATGTGGTCTTGGGTATGGATTAGTTATCATGTATCATGCTATTCTTGACTGTCCCACTAAGATTGCGATGTTGTCTATGCCGAGGTTGCCAAGGTTGGAATGGAAAGGTTCTCTTGGGTATACTTCTGGTAGGATGGTTTCATTTATGAAGGCTCAATGGATGGTTGAGAAGGGGTGTTTGGCGTACTTAGGTAAGAGATGTTAGTGTTGATACCCCTACTGTTGAGTCAGCTCCAGTAGTGAAGGAGTTTCTAGATGTATTTCTAGCAGACCTACCAGGCATGCCACCCGATAGGGATATTGACTTTGGCATTGACTTGGTACCGAGCACTCAGCCCATATCTATTCACTATGTCACATGGATCCGGTAGAGTTGAAGGAATTGAAAGAACATATGTACGAGTTGTTGCGTAAGGGGTTCATCAGGCCTAGTGTTTCACCTTGGGGTTTGTCGGTGTTGGTTTTAAGAAGTCTATGATAATGTCTATTGACTATCGACAATTCAACAAGGTGACCGTCCAAAACAAGTACACATTGCCTTGCATTGATGACTTATTTTACTAGCTTCAAGGTGCTAGGGTGCCCTCAAACATTTATGTGAGATCAGGGTATCAATAGTCGAAGATCAAGGCTTCGGACATTCCCAATACGGCTTTCAGAACTCGTTATGGGCATTATGAGTTTTTGATGTCTTTTGGTCTGACTAATGCCCTGGCATCCTTCATGCATTTGGTGAACAATGTATTCCAACCTTATTTGGATTCTTTTGTCATTTTGTTCACTGATGATATCCTTGTTTATTCTCGTAGTGCTGAGGAGCATGAGCATCATTTGAGGATTGTGCTTCAGATTTTGAGGGAAGAAGTTGTATGCTAAGTTCCCAAAGTGTGAGTTTTGACTAGACTCAGTGGAATACTTAGGCAACATGGTATTTAGTAATGCAATCAAGGTGGATCTGAAGAAGATTGAAGCAGTTCAAAGTTGGCCCAGACCTTCCACTACTACTAAGATCCAAAGTTTCTTAGGCCTAACTTGGTATCATCGCCGTTTTTTGTGGAAGGTTTTTCATCTATTACTGCCCCATTGAATTGACTCAAAAGGAAGTTCAATTTAGGTGGCCAAACGAGTGTGGGAAGAGCTTTCACAAGCTTAAGACGACATTGGCTACAACTCCAATAGTGGTTTTACCTTCAGGATTAGGTTTATATATGATCTATTTTGATGATTCACAGATTGGCATTGAGTGTGTGTTGAGCTAGTACCGTAGGGTAATTGTCTACACGTTACGCCATTTGAATCCCCATGAGAAGAACTATCTAGTATATGGTTTGGAATTAGATGTTATTGCACACGTGCTTCAAATTTGGGAGAATTACTTATATAGAGTGTCATGCTAGGTATATACGGATAACCGAAGTCTCCATCATCTGTTTAAATAGAAAGAATCGAATTTGAGGCAACAAAGATGGTGGGAGTAGTTAAAGGAGTATGATATCATCATTATTTATCATTCAGGGAGTTTGGTAATGATTCTGGGTGTAGAGAGACCCCTAGCTAGGGATGTTCATCCTTTGGCTAACGGGTTTGTGAGGTTGGATATTTCAGAGCCTGGCAGGGATTTTACTTGTGTTGTGTCACATTCATCTTTGTTCGAGAACATTAAGGCTCTCTAGTATGATGATCTACACTTGCTTGTTCTTATGTACGTGGTGCAGCGAGATGGCGCCAAGGAGGTGATTGCTGGTGATGATGGGGTATTGAGGCTTTAGAGATAGATCTGTATTCATAAGGTAGATGGTTCATGGGAGTTGATTCTTGAGGAGGCTCACAGTTCAAAATATTTTATTCACCCAAGTCGAGTTGAGTACTATGTTTCACCCTTTGATTGATGATTAGTACAAGCAGACTATTCAGATCTTAGAGGATATGTTGAGAGCCTACATTATTGATTTCAAAAGCTAGTGGGATCAATTTCTACCGTTAGTAGAGTACGCCTACAACAAAAGCTACCAGTAGAGTATCCAGTTGGCTCCATATAAGGCCTTATATGGGAGGAAATGTCATTCTTCAATTGCTTAGTTTGATCCCCGAGATGCTAGGTTGTTGGGCACCAATCTGGTTTGCTATGCTTTGGAGAAGGTAAAGTTGATTCAGGAGAAGCTTCATACAGTGCTGTCCGGACAGAAGAGTTATGCTAATAGGAAGGTTCACGATGTAGCTTTCATGGAGTTTGAGAGGGTTCTTCTCACAGTTTTGCCTATAAAGGTCGTGATGAGATTTGATAAGAAGGGTAAGTTGAGCCCTTATTACATTGGTCCATTTGAGGTTTAGGAGAGAGTGAGCTTTGTGGCTTACAAGCCTTATTTGCAACCCAGCTTGTCAGATGTTCATTTAGTGTTTCATGTTTCCATGCTTCAGAAGTATCATGAGGATCAATCACATGTGCTAGATTTCAATTTGGTACAGTTGGATATGAACTTGGCATATGAGGAGGATCCAATTGCCAGTTTGGACAGGCAGGTTCGGAAGCTGAGGTCGAAGGATATTGCATCGGTTTAGGTTTAGTGAAGAGTCCATCTGGTCGAGGAGGTAACTTATGAGATTGAGCATGATATGCGGAGCACATATACATATGTTTTTGGCATTTCCACGTATGTCTCTAAACTCTTTCGAGGAAGAACATTTGTTTAAGAAGGGAGAATATCTCTTTGGATATTTGAGCCCCATTCTCCTATTTGATGTTTTCGGTATGTGTGTTTGTTTTTTTGTGTCTTTCAGGATTGGTTTGTTTGGTTGCGGGAAAGTTCGGGAATGAATTGGAACACTTAGTGTTATAATAGAATCTTAAGTTTTAAGAGTTTACCAAGGTTTGACTTTTGTATTAATTACCTCATAATGGTGTGTTGATGCTTCAACTAGGTTCTTGTGGTAATTTTAGATTTAGGAATATGTCCGGATTTGGATTTGGAGGTTCCTAGATTTATTTGGCTCTTTTCAGGTGAAAGTTGGAAATTTGTGGGTTTGGAAGTTCATAAGTTTGACCAGGAGTTTACTTTATTGTTATCGGGTTCAGTTTGTTTCTCCAGGAGTTGAAATAGGTCCATTATGTCATTGAAACTTTTGTGAAAAGTTTGGGCTTAATCTGGATTAGTTAGGCTTGAATTGGACGTTTGGTTTGAAGTTTGGAACATGATGAATTTAAGAGAAGCTTCACATGTGTTTTGTCCGTCGATTCTAAGTTTTGATATTAGTCGTGGTGTTTGGAGCATCCGAACAAGTTTGGATAAGGTATTGAAACTTGTTGGTGTGATTGGATGGATCTCCGAGGTCTCGTGTGTGTTTTCTGGTAGTTTCGGACCATTTCCATAAGTGTTGGATATGAGATCTTTGCAACTGTCTGATGTACTTTGCGTTCTCATAGGAGCATCACATTCATGATGAAGGTTTTGGGTGCTGGGTGATTTTTACTCTATGCATTCGCAGAGAGGCAACGATGTTCACGAAGGAGGCGGTTGAGTTGGGCAATAGCCTTTGCGTTCGCGAGGCTGCAGGACGCATTAGCGATGAAGATAGGGCCTTTGGCCTTCGCATTCACGTGACCTATGTCGCATTAGCGAAGGAAGTTTTTTTGGGCTGTGATTTTGTGCTTTGCAAATGCGAGGCACGTGGTGCGTTCGAGAAGGGCATCCTTGGACAAGATTATAAATTGTCATTTACTGGGCTTTAAGCTCATTCTATCATATTTTGATATTGGGAACATGAATTGAGGCCACTATTATCCACATCGATTGGATAAGTATTTTTTATTCAGATTTTATTATTATTCATGATTTTGGCATTTGATTAGAAAATCTAAGAGAGAATAATTGGGGGTTTTGGCAAAACTTTTCTGAAGTACAAAATGGAGATTGATGAACAGAGGAAAAATGGTGAAGTAATCTACCTTGGAGGAGGAAAATATCGTTGAAGGCAGAGAACCATTTGTCAAACCCTAAAACCTAGAGGTCACTGCGTATGACCTTTGGGTAAAGAATCCTTATGATGAATCTTCTGAAAAAACTCCATGCATGCTCCAATTTGATGGAGAATAAGAGAATTTGAGCAATTTGAAGTTGCATCTTTAAGTTAGGGTTCAAGACTTGAGAGATTCAAAATGGAATAATGAAACATGAAAGATATCTGCGAGATTCGCAGTTGGAGAAGACAAAAGGCATGTGTGGTTGTAGGATGGAGAGAACAAAGAAAAAAGGGGAAAGGAGAGGCGGCGGTCTCAAATGAAATGATTTTAGGTCTTTGGCTTCTTTGTTTAAAAATGCGAGACTAAATCCGGGCCTTTGGATCATTTGATCAACGACCCTGATATTTACGTAGATAAAGATTTTAGAAAATGTTAATGTCACTAAAACAGGTAATCGTTGGATCTCTCTGATCAGATTGTTGAGATTAAATCCTAAAGGATTGAAGAGTAAAAGAAAAAGTGATATTAAACGTGGACCGTTGATGAGATAGATCAACAGTCCAGGTCTGTTGTGTTTTCTTTATGAGTTAGATCGGTGATGTGGAATGCTCTGATTAGTTTGAAATTAATGGCAAAGATTGCCAAGTGGGGTTAGAGGGGTGTTTGGACTGGGTCATTTTTGGATATGGGCTGGTGAATTGGGCCGAAAGATTTAAATGGTAGCCATTTTGTATTTTAATTAAATAACTTATAGCCTTTTAGTCTTTTAACCCTTCTAAAATTAATTTAAATAAAATTAATTGTTTTCAATTAAATATAGAAAAAATTATAATCATCAAACATGCTACTAATTATTAATTATTTTATAAAATCTTTGTTTTCTAAATTATAACACTAATTTTGAATTATCAACATAGTTATATAATTAATCAAAATTGAAAGAGTAATTCGTTAAATTAATTATAAAGTCTATGTGGTGTGTTTTAGAAATAATTTTGATTATATTAAAAGAGTAAGTATATTTATAATTTACTAATACTAGGTTATTAATTACAAAAATAATACTTAATTAAATTTGCAAAAGTAAGTATTTATTGATAAAAAAATACTTTCAAAACATTCATTATAAATTATTAATTACAAATAAATTAATTTTAAAAGAGAGGTTCAAAATTGGCCGTCAACATCTGCCTCTCTTTCACTAGAGATGATGAAAGAGGTTTCGGGCATTGTAATTGAACCAACGCCAATTTTGTCTTGACTTTAGGATTTTTGTTGCAAGAATGACATTTGGATTTAAGGATGATTATAAGTTGTCGTATTAGGAGTTAAGGAAGATTCTGGGAGGATTTTTGGGGAGTTGATGCCGAATTCTGGCTTTCAGTTGCTTACGTACCTCCTGCTTAATGAGGATCATGCCTCATGTAATTCTGGAGTGAGGACTTTGAGGAAGTGATGCTCGCAGGAATTTCCCCATTATTGTATTATAATGATACTGCGAGTTGGAATATTCGGCACTTATTCCAGTTTTAAATTTGGGGCATGACTCGAAAGATTTGATATATTAGAGTCCTATTGATCATTTCGAACTTGAGCCCGGATCCTTAGCCCGCTAATAAGTTTGTTGTCCCTTGTAGTTCGGTCAGCTGCTTAGAAGGAGTTCCACACTACGATATTTGTTCCTGTAAAAAGTGAAATACACATATACTCATATATTTCAATGCACAATATATAACGAAGTGATGTAAATGATGTAGGAAAGATGATGCCTGGCTGCCGGCGAGCCATTATTTGGGATTGGGATGACGGGATACTTGAACTTAACTCGATTTGTTAGCCGAGCTGTGTACCGTTCTGCAGTTGTCGGAGCATTGAGTCTCCTTGTGTCGATTGGGAGTAGTTGTAGAATGCATTTCCACTTGCTGGGAGAGTTTTGCATTGAAAAGTGTCGGCATTTGTTGGGAGAGCTTAACTTGTACAGTGCGTCTCTGCTTGTTGGAAGAGCTTTGCACTGAAAAATATAAAGCAATCTCCGCTTGGAGCGATTGACTTGTAAAAACGTAACCATGCGTGAAGCTGCATGAGCAAAACGTCAAAGAATTCAAGATAATACAAAGGAAAAGAAAAGCATGCCCAAGAGATACTCTTGACTACAAAGATAAGTTGCGGCCATTGATTGGAAAAACGCCAGAGGCGAGATTTGCGAGTTTCTATTATGGTCTCTGATATGATAGAGCAGCGGTGCAGATTGTTCCTTTGATGGTAGTGAACAATTTTCTATATACACAGCTTTGATTAGCGAAGCCGACGTTTGATTTGTACAGAATGCTCTGATTGATTTAGCTGACGATTTACTATATACATGGTTCTATTTGGTGAAGCTGGCGGTTTTTTTGTACAAGATGCTCCGATTGATTGAGTAGACTATTTGCTATATACATGATCCAATTGGTAAAGCCGGCGGCTCATTTTGTATAAGGTGCTCCGATTGGTTGAGCAAACGGTTTGCTATTTATTGTATGTCTTTTTTGCATCAACAGTCACACTCCAAGATACCTGCAAATGATTCAAGAATTAGTTTCAGTTGTACTTGAAAATTTAAATAAAGGAAGAGGGGTGATAACCTTGAGAAAGTGGCAGGTCCGTCATTTTCCCCAGTGTATTCCCAAAATTTCTCTCCGTCTTTTGAACCTATACCTAAAGAAAAAATCTTAGTGGGGGTGGGGGGTTAGTTTGTGTCTACCGCAGTATCGATTTTGTCCCAGCCCTTGAAATGTTTACGCAACGAAATTCAGTAAGTGGAACAAATTATTGTATTTTAGAAAATATTTTTTTAAATTTTTTATTTTATGGAAAACGCAGTCGTTCCAGATTATTACATGCTACGAAAGATTCTCTGAACACAAGCATTGCTTCTTGAAAACTCGACCATGTTAAGGTCGATCTTCCGTGATGCTTCTGGTGATACGACTGCTTTCCTTTGCAACTGCCTGCTAATTCGAACTAATGCATTATAAAAATTTTCAAATGTTATGATCGAACCCTTTAAGGTTGTCTACATATCCAAATCAAGTCTGAATATAGTTCGTGGATGATAATAATATAAGATGACTATGACCGAGCCTAGTTCAGGAAGCCTACTGTTGACACCCAATTTTACCCTCATATTATATAAATATCATATATACTTTCAAAATATCATTCTTGCATCATCAACAATTTACAAGCCATATAATTATTTTCTATAATTTTTCATAATTTTAAGGTTTTAAAATTAATTTTCTTGCATTTAAATTATTTAAATATTTATTAATTATACTTTAATATTATATTTGTGATGACTTAACCATCCAAATTTATTGTTTACACACATATGTATGTTTCATAACAATTTATTTCATTTTATATAATAAATCTTAGGATTACCGAGGACATGGCCCTTGATAGGGGATTGTGGAGGTCGAGCATTAAAGTTGTAGGTTAGGGGAAGGACGGTGTCTATCTGGGAGAGAGTGGTAGAGATGAGAGTGCGAAGGACGGTGTCTATCTCAGACAACCAGTTCGGGTTTATGCCGGGGCGATCTACCACAGAAGCTATCCATCTTATTAGGAGGATGGCAGAGCAGTACAGGGATAAGAAGAAGGATCTCCACATGGTGTTTATTGATCTAGAGAAAGCGTACGACAGGGTTCCTAGGGAGGTATTATGGAGTTGCTTAGAGGTTAAAGGGGTTCCGGTAGCCTACATTAGGGCGATTAGAGACATGTATGAAGGAGCTAAGACTCGGGTTAGGACAGTAGGAGGCGATTCCGAGCATTTTCCAGTTGTTACGGGGTTGCACCAAGGGTCTGCACTCAGCCCTTTCCTATTTGCCCTGGTGATGGATGCCATAACGCATCATATTCAAGGGGAGGTGCCATGGTGCATGCTATTTGCTGATGATATAGTCCTAATTGACGAAACACGACGCGGCATAAACGAAAGGCTAGAGGTTTGGAGACATGCCCTTGAGTCTAAAGGTTTCAGGTTGAGCAGGACAAAGACAGAATACCTCGAGTGCAAATTTGGGGCGGGGCCGACGGAAGCGGGAGTGGAAGTGAGGCTTGACTCTCAAATCATCCCTAAGAAGAGTAGTTTCAAGTACCTTGGGTCAGTTATTCAGGGGATCGGGGAGATCGACGAGGATGTCACACACCGTATAGGGGTGGGTTGGATGAAGTGGAGGTTAGCGACGGGAGTCCTGTGTGACAAGAAAGTTCCACCATTACTAAAAGGTAAGTTCTATAAAGCAGTGGTTAGGCCGGCAATGTTATATGGGACCGAGTGTTGGCCGGTTAAGAATTCACACACTCAGAAGATGAAAGTAGCAGAGATGAGGATGTTGAGGTGGATGTGCGGGCATACAAGGATGGATAAGATTAGGAATGAAGATATTAGAGAGAAGGTGGGTGTGGCCCCCATAGAAGACAAGATGCGGGAAGCAAGACTCAGATGGTTCGGGCACATTCAGAGGAGGAGCACTGATGCACCGGTGAGAAGGTGTGAGCGACTGGCTGTGGTGGGCATGAGGAGAGGTAGAGGGAGACCTAAGAAGTATTGGGGAGAGGTGATAAGGCAGGACTTAGCGCGTCTTAGGATTACTGAGGACATGGCCCTTGATAGGGGATTGTGGAAGTCGAGCATTAAAGTTGTAGGTTAGGGGGAAGTTGTGGATATTTCCACAGCGCACTAGAGTGAGACTAGCTACTTAGGAGGTAATCGTAGAAGGTTACTGATCAGCTACCGACACAGGGAGTTATTTGTTGGATATTAGTATACCTTTCATCTATTTCTTCTATTTCATCTATTTCGTATTTCTTATACTGTTGCTATTGTGTTATGTTGTGTATTTTACGTGATTTTTAGTATGAGTCTATTGATATTACTAACTTATTGTCTTTCTTGTTGATGTCTTGAGCCGAGGGTCTCCTGGAAACAGCCTCTCTGCCCACCGGGTAGGGGTAAGGTCTGCGTACATATTACCCTCCCCAGACCCCACTTGTGGGATTATACTGGGTTGTTGTTGTTGTTGTTGTTGTTATATAATTATATTTGTATTTTTGGGTTAATTACACAAATTTGAAATAATAGCCTATACCTTACAATTAATTGCATTTGTTATCTTATTTAGGGTCAAAATAATTTTTTATAATTAATCTTCAAATATTATTTTAAACTATTAAGTTTCACAAATAGTATTTTTTATATATTATTTAAGTATTTTATTAAATTATTTTCCTTAATTTCTTGTATTTAAAATCCAGCCCACTCCTAAACCAATTTTCCGACCAAATTAATGGTCCAAATACCCCAATACCTATACCCAATAACCACTAGCTTAATAACCCCTAACCTAATACCAGCGACCCACTACCTTATACGCGACTAGCCATTCATTAAGTCCTGGCCGTTAATCTTTGGGATCAATAGCCCACAGCCTCCCCCTTATTTTGATTACCCAAACCCCCAAAATCATAATCCATTACCTCCCAAACAGCCACCCCAAAACACTCTCAACTCCCCCTCCCCTTTTCTAAGAAACCCTAACAGTCGTCTATCTTAATTCCCTCCCCTAGTCCCGTTGATAGTGAGATTCCACCATTATTTGCTTACCCTATCTATGTTTCTCCGCTACTGGTCACACTTTCATGGTACTGCCTAGGTACTTGCCCAATTTTGGCAAGTATCATCTCTATATCAGATTGGAATTGACTTCAACCTTGGAGATTTGGACAATATTTCATCCATATACATGAAGAAAGGCCTGATTCTTCATACCAATAAGCCAATTTTTGAATATTGAACCCAAACTAGGGTTTGGAGTTTGATTTATTTCTATTCCGGTTACTCTACTAATTACATGTGATATTTTCTCGCCTTATCCAACATCACATAAACCCTTCCCCTAATTCCCTTGACCTTAATCATTATATTCTTACTCTCACTCGTCTTATACTATTCAAAAACATGAGCTTTTGGCCGGCTGAAAGCCAAGGCCACGGGAATTTGATTATTCGACCTATCTCAGTGTGAGCACTACAAAGGATTCATCCGAAACCCATGGGAACTCTGAGCACTGAGATTTTAGGTTCTACTGTTCATCTTGCTACTGACATTTGAGATATTGCTAAAATTGTTCTTTTATCTACTTGCTTGTCAATTAGTAATTGGTAAGTACCTTTAGCCCTCACAATTTCTTTCTTTTTTCGCTTAAATTCCTTCTTTGTATGTTTATATCCTTGAAAATTATGTGAAGTAACATGTTATTACTTATATCCTTGTCTATTTTGATGTTATTCTTGAAACTTCATACTTCCTTGGTATCTGAACTTGTTTCGTTTTAACTTTGACTCTGGCTCTCTCATGTTTACCCCCAATGTGTGTTCGAATGCATTTTACCTGCTATTCTGCTTGAATTTATCCGTACTTTGTTCTGCATCCTTACGACAGACCAAATCATGTTATTATACTTTAAATGTGACTAATTCATAATTTTGATGTCAGCTCATTGTGAGCTTTAACGTGTGTTCCATGCTTATTTCAATCCTGTGTTGTTTGATATTACTTATAGTCTATAAGATAAAATGCAACATCCAGCCATTATGTGACAATATAGTCTTTGCCTGTGATGAATTCTGACCCTTTCAAGTGTTAACTGACTTTCATATTCACCAGGGATTTTGTATAGTTTCATCTTCCCTAAATCCTTGAATCACCTTAGACCTCTTGATCTTTTCTGAGATGATTGTGTTAAGTCTCTCACGTTTCAACCAAGTGGGTATTTATAAATCGATTTGGACTATGCCTACTAGCCTGCCTAATTTATAAGAAGTCATGTTTGATTACCAATTAGTCGTGAGTCTAATGCCTTCTGGTAATCCTAGATGCATAATCATACTTGTCATGTGTGATCAACCTCCAGAATCTCTCGTTTCCTTGGAATTAAATTAATACATGCTAGTTACTCTGTCCCCCATTGAATCGTGTCTATATGATTGTTTTGTGGGACTAGTTTCAAGCATGACTTACCTCAGACCTTCCTGTTAAATCTTTTATGTATGAACTTCTACTGAATCAGTTATGCACCAAGTCTTTTAATATCCCTGTCTGTTGAAATCACATTGAGTGTTTTGTTCTATTCCTAATCATGTGCTTATTTATCTTTAGGATAACATGTTTAACGAGTACATGTTTCTGCATTAGCTATAATACCTAAGTATTCCCATGTGAATATGTCTATACATGAAGTAATTATTTTGCATGGGTTGTTACTTATGTCATTTGTTGCTGGTTATTGGGTAAGCAAAATAATTGTTTTCTTGTCTGGTTCGATAGGCCATATGTGTTGCTGGCTTTGAGTATTTGATTAAGGTGCATTCTAGTGTTCCTTGTGAGGTTGAGATTTGGTCTGCTGGTCCGGTAATCAAGGCTATTGAAGGCCTAGAAAATCAGAGGGTTACTTTGTTGGTCTTATAGTCATCTTATTTGGCGTATAGCTGTTTATTCTATTAACATTATTTATTTGGGCTGTAATAACTTGTAATAACGACTAATCAAGAAAATAATGGAAAGGGGGGTTGGGGTATTCTAATGTTTGCATAAAAGGAGTAGAAAATATGCCTATAGGGTCTACATGTTCTGTTTGCCATCTCGTTCAGGATGACTTATATTTTATTTCGTTTAGTATGTTACATACTAATAACAATCATGCCTATAGGGATTGCACACACCTCACTCGTACATTGTAAAGCATGTTAGTCCAAAGTATTTTCCATACTTGTTTATGTGTTACTTATGTACACTTAGACAACATGTTTGTAGGATGCGACGACGTATGTTTATAAATCTGGATATCATGCCTATAGGACCCCAACTAATGAATTAATTAATTGCTTTTGTCATGCTACTCCTTTAGATAATATGTCTATAAGATCTTAATCAACCAATCAACTAGTTTGTTACTTCATAGCATTATCATGCATAGACGACATGCCTATAGGGATAAGATATATAAAATAAATTTTTACTATTAGAAATCATGCCTATAGGACCTTGTTATTTGACTAAGAAGCATGCATATAAAATCAGCACTGGTGATTCAGATCGCTTCATTGCCTCATTGCATAAATAATTAGAAATTATGCCTATAGGACCTGCGGTGCTTTAACATGCCTATACGGTGTAGTACTTCCTAGATAATATTAATTCGAATCACATAGGAAACATGCCTATAATATTTAACAACCCAAATGCGACTTAATTCTTAAACTGTCTACGGCATAACCAGAAACCTGATCGCGTGCTTTTATGCTTATGTGTGGAGGCTAACTTGAGCCTTTCATTGCTAATATGTACAGTCCTATCTGTTTTGAATGTCGCCATGTTTTATCATTTTGAGCACCTTAAGTAGAGTCTAGAACCACCCAAGTAATAGGTCCAAATATCCTAGACCATAGATATGGGATGGGTAATGCACGCATAGGACACGACTTAGAATTGAATTAAAGCTCTTTTAAGTAATTACATTAATATAGTAATATGGTAGCAAAAGATGATAGTTTGTGCCCACTGAATAATGTGAGCAATCCCTACCCTAAGGAAGCTGCAAAGTATTATTTATGTTGGACGGGTGATTCTCTAGGCTAATAAACATAGGACCACCTTTTCTTTTATAGGTTTGGTAAAATTACTTAGTCATTTAATGTACACCAACGCAGTTGTACCCTTGTAATACTTCATGTTTGTAGCGATCATTTATATAGCATAATTCTTATCTGTTATGTTATAGTAGAGCTTTCAACTTCTACATCTTTCTTTGCTCATATGATTTTTTTCACCTAGCTTGATTATCTAATCCACATAGTGTAAATTCGAACGAGAACCATAGTTGTGGACCTCGAATACCTAACACCTTCTCTTTGAGGTAATTTGAGCCGTTATCCGATATTTGATGACGTAGACTAGTGAAATAGAGTTATTTACAAATAGGTTCCATAATGCACCTTAAAAAATTATTAGGTGCGACTCTTCTTTTTTAATACCTCCTTTAAAATAGTTTGTCACACGTCGAAACCTGCTTTCGTGAGAAACGGGGCGCGACAGCATGTCAATTTTGCTGGCGATATTTAGGCACTTACCATAACGAAATCGACTTATGTGGCCCTTATTTTTCTATATTTATCTAAATTGCTATGAAATGCACATCCCTTCCCATAATTCCCTTTATTTGTTTAAATTATTATGACATGAACATCCCATCCATGCTTTCCTTTATTGCTATAACATGTAGGACCTCTCTCTGTTTCTTTCATCCTATCTAAGACTGCTATTTCATGACTCTCTTGTCCCTATTTCCTATCGCGTCCCATTTTCTCGCGAAAGCAGGTTTCGACATGCGACAATTCTTTTAAGAAGGTATTAAAATCGGAAAATTGTCACCTAATAATTTTTAAGGTACGTTAGGGTACCTATTTGCAAATAACTATATTTGACTAGTCTACATCACCAAAGATCGGGTAAGGGCTCGAAATTACATCGAAGAGAAGGTGGTAGGCACTCTTCGAGATCCATAAATGTAGGTGCCGAGCAAACTTGAATTGTATGAATTAATCGGATAAACAAAGGTATAGAATGCAAGAAGTTTGAGAATTTATTATAAAAGACTTTATATAAATGAGTACAAACACTTGATTCAAATGAAAAAGTTTAATAAGATTGGGGGGAGGGGGTCTTAAGTTTTTTAGCCTAAAGGATCACCCCATGGAACATAAATAATACTTCGTATCTCCCTAAAGATGAGGTGTTACTCATATTATTCAGTTGGCACAAACTATCATCTCGTGCTACCCGATTACTATCTTGAAGTTATTATCTAAAGCGCACTAGTTCAATTATAAATTGTACCTTATGCGTGCACTACACATCCCATACCTATGGTTCAAGAGGCATTAGGCCTCTATTTTTGGGTGGTTTTAGACCTTACTTATGGTGCTCAAAAAATGTCAAAACTAGGAAACTTATAAAAATATGTTGGACTTCAGATATAGGAAATTAAAGGCTCAAGTTAGCCTCCACACTTAAATAACAAATGCACGCGAAAAAGATTTTCATGTTAGTAAGTTCAAGATTAAGGAACGGAAGCTTTAGAAACCAAAACTATTCATAAACAAGATTGCATAGGTTGTTACACACTGATTATCGAGATTATAGGTTTTCAATTATTAAATATGTTATGTCTAGGTTGGTCATGCAATAAGGGGTAATGAAAATGATAGAGAGGAGCCTAGAATTATTTACACATTTGACAATGGCCTACGTGCATAATAAATCATATTGAGAGATGCAACATTGAGCCTTATTAAGACGAACAGTGATATCCTACAGCTAGGATTTATAATGATTAACACTTGGAGCTGATTTTATTATTATACGTAAACCTATAGACATGTTTTTTAGGTCAACACCATGATGCATTAATAAATGAGATGGTTTGAGTCTTATAGGCATGACCTTTAGTGGATATGCTGCAGCAATGCCAATTAGAGGAAAGCTCAATGAATTTATTTCCTATAGGCAAGTTTTCCAACAATAGGTAGAAACAAAGATATTGAAGCATTTGAGCTCAAGCTTTGCTAATAAATAAGTAGTGCAAGTGTGTGCTCTTCCTAATGGCATAATTTCTACAGTGTGCATAGAGAGTGAACTACATAAAGCAAATGCATTATTCAATCCTAGGGGCATGCTATCTACCCATCGCATATTAATATTAAAATATAACCCATCCCCTTTTACTAACAACCCCAATCTTTTATACAAAGACATTATTACAGACTCAATTAGTGAGTAAAGTAATAATATTACATAATAATGAACAAGCCTATAGCAGGCCCAAATAACTAGATACCTAGCCTTACTAGGCCTTCACTACTTCTGACATAGCATACCTAGGCCTTCAATAAAGAATCACACGATCAAAATTCCATAGGGGAGTCCAGACAAATTCAATGAGCCACAGCACCAAGTGTTGCACGACTTGGAACAACCAATATAGATACACAGTTTATGACAAGGAAATAGAGTATTAGGGATAATTTTGAAGGTTGAGGGAATGTCTAGAACCAAGCCCTAGTGTGTCAGAGTTTACAAGGGCCTCAATTGGACCCCGAGCAGTTCTCACACTAGAGAGGCCAAGAATAGAACCTAAATAGCATTGACTTTCAGCCGACTAAGAATAGCAATTCAAAATGTCAGAGTAACAAGTAAGGGAAGTAGACCAAATCAGCAAATTGAGCATACAACACAACTGGTCGAGTAGACCAGTAATGTCACGACCCTAATTCACCAATTGTGAACACGTCATGACGGCACCTAGTCACAATGACAAGGTAAGCCTAACAGTGCGGAAGTAACAACCAATACGGAAATATTAAGTCAAAAGTTAAATAACTTCAGGAAGTATACAACTTGCCACTTGGCACATATACTTTAACTCTACAAATTCTGAAACAGAAATCCCAAAATCCGGAATCCCACGGAAACCACAGGCTAATAGAAATGTAATACACTGCTCTAACTCCGGAATGTCTACACAACCGAAAGAAAAAGAAAGTCAATTGCTACAGCTGGAATAAGATGGAGACTCCTGGTCTGCGGACGTGGCAGATATACCTCAAAGTCTCTGGTAGATGTCTACTGGATCACTAATAGTGCGCCTGACCGTAAGTACCTGGGTTTGCACATGAAAAACATGCGCAGAAGAGGCATGAGTACACCACAGTGGTACTCAGTAAATGTCAAGCCTAACCTCGGTTGGGTAGTGGCGAGGAAGGTCAGGGGCCCTACTGAGATAGAATATAATAATAAATCTAACAACAGTATAAAATAAACAGAGATGATGATATACAGTTATGAATTAAATCGGCTTACACAAACAACAATTTAATACACAGAAAATAAGATANCAATCTGTGCGAGGAGCTCCCGAGATACTGTCCGGTAGTCCACCGTATGAATATATCTCATTTTATCAATCTGTGCGAGGAGCTTCCGGGAATCTAACCTATAGTCCCAAATATAAATACCCAGTACTGGGGGAATCTACCGACTGCATTGCCGTAGTTCTATATAATTGTGCAGGGGGTTCTCCCGGAATACCGAACCCGTAGTCCCAAATAAAAATGTGCAGGGGAATCTTCCGAAAATTGAATCCGTAGTCCCAAAGTAAACAAACAAGGGGGGAGCTCCCGGAATCCCACATCCGTGGTCCCAATGTAAATACGCAACCAAGTTCAGAAAAATATTCAGAAATTGAAGCACAACAATACAATTCAACAATTAATTCTTGGCGCACAACCACAATCAGAGAATATTCAGAAGGGAAGTACATCAATACAACAACAGCTCAAAATATCAAATAATTACCAAACTCATGGCAAATAATAGTAGATTCTAGCCTAATATGCTTCATAGAGTGCAAACAAGGCAGTTTAAGCAAATAGGCAAGTAAGTCCACTAAAATGCTTCTCTATACTAGCACAGGCTATAATAACAAGTAGGATAAAGCAAATACGAAAGGAACTCAACTCAAGTATTTTTTTTAAGTAAAATTCGGATTTTCAACAATTAGCTCTAGTACGCACTTGTCACCTCACGTACAAGGCATTCATTACCAATTTCATATCTTAAGGGACAAAGTCCCCCACACAAGGTTAGACAAGCCACTTACCTCGAACAAGTGCAAGTCAACCCAAAATCACGCCTTTGCCACGAGTATTCGACTCCAAATGGCTCGAATCAATTCAATTAAATTGTATAATGTAAAGAATAATTCAAGTAATCGATTCTACAATTAAATTCTATGCTAATACGCGAAATTATGTAAAATGACAAAAATATCCCTCGGGTCCCACATCTTAGAATCAGGTAAAATTTATATTTCTAGAACCCTCGTACTCTCAAGAGCCTAACCATACCAAAATTATATAATTCTCACATTATTTTGACCCTCAAATCAGTGATTTACCTTTTTTCAACTTTGGGGCTCAAAATCCTAATCTCTACCATTCAAATACAGATAAAAATAGAAACCAACAGAAATAATCATGGAGAAACATAAAAATAAAGGTCAAATATTTACCCCCCTTGTTGAGACGAGAACAACGCCGCAAAAATCACCTCAATCGGAGCTCTAGAACTCAAGATATGGCTAAAATGCTAAATTTCTCGGATAAAATAACACTGCCCAGATTTTATTTTCGAAAACACTATTCACGCGGGGGCACTGTTCACGCACGTTGCACTGTTCACCCGCGCGGTTACTGTTCACGCGCGGGTACTGTTCACTGCTGCTACAAATTACACCAGCAGCCAATTAATTGCAGCACAAC
>MU683396.1:24524-66968 GCA_026770625.1 Nicotiana glauca
CCCTCAGAACCTTCTATGCGATCGCAGACTTACCTATGCGATCGCATAGAGTAAAATTCTCTGCAATATTTCTGCTGCATTAAACATGCTAAAATTCCCCGTTGGCCATCCGAATTCACCCCGAGGCCCTCGGGACCTCAACCAAATGCTCAGATATGTTCTATTACTTCATTCAAACTTGCTCGTAACATAAAAACACTATCATAAACACCAAAATCATCGAATTATCGCGGATTCGAGCCTAAGTTAAACTAAAACTTCTGAAACTTGCATTTGATCTAAAACCCGACCTAAACACCTCCAAATGACCTGAAACTTTTCACGCATATCCAAAATCACCTAACGGAGCTAATGCAACTCTTATAATTCCATTCCAACCCTCGGATCAAAATCTCAACTACCATCCGGAATTCGCCAAAATCCAACCTTAGCCAATTCAAGCCTAACTCTACACCGGACCTCTAAATTCAATTCCGATTGTGCTCCTAAGTCATAAATCATCCCCCGAAACTAGTCGAATCATTGGAAATCCATTCCGAGCCTTCTAACTCACAAGTCAACATTCGGTTGACTTTTCCAAACTAACCTTCTCATAAAGAGACTTATTGTCTCATTTCTAACCGAACTTTATCCGAATTACTTCAAATTCTTCAAACACATATAATGAAACATATAGAAGCATAAAATGGGGAAAACGGGGTAGTAACTCCCGTAACGACGGGTCGGGTCGTTACAGCACTTCCAGCGCAGAGTTCGTCTCATGCCCCATCAGTTCAGGGTTCATCCTGGCCGAGTACATCAGCTAGCCACTCTAGCGCGAGGGGTTCCTATCAGTCCCAGTTCTCAGCACCCAGGAGTTGTTATAAGTGTGGTGAGTTTGGGTATATGCGGAGGGAGTGTCCCCCTCGTGCATCCAGTTCATCTCAGCAGAGGGGCCAGCCCTCATCTTCTGGCCCAGTATCTTCAGCACCTGCCCCGCCAGCTAGGGGTGAGGGTTAGGCAGCTAGGGGTCTCCCTAGAAGGGGAGGCCGATCGGGTGGTGGTCAGGACCAATTCTATGCTCTCCAAGGCCGTTCAGATGTTGTTGCTTCGGATGCTGTTATCACAGGTATTATTTTAGTCTGCCACAGGGATGCCTCAGTTCTATTTGATCCTGGCTCCACATATTCCTATGTATCTTCATACTTTGCTCATCATTTGGGTATGACCCGAGGGTGTCTTGCGTTACCTGTGCACGTATCTACCCCGATGGACGATACTATCATTGTGGACCATGTATAACGGTCCTGTCTTGTTACTATTGGGGCTCTGGAGACCCGAGTTGACTTACTGCTATTGAGCATGGTTGATTTCGATGTTATTCTGGGCATGGATTGGCTATCTCCATGCCATGCTATTCTAGACTGTCACGCCAAGATAGTCACATTGGCTATGCCGGGTATTCCGAGGATCGAGGCGTGGTATGACTGATTATGTACCCAGCAGGGTAATCTCTTTCTTGAAGGACCAACGAATGGTTAGGAAGGGATGTTTATCATATTTGGAATTTGTGAGAGATGTTGGAGCTGAGACTCCTAGCCTTGATTTTGTTCCCGTTGTGAGGGATTTTCCAGACGTGTTCCCAGTAGACCTGCCGGGCATGCCACCGGACAGGAATATTGATTTTGGTATTGATCTGGTGCCGGGCAATCAGCCTATCTCTATTCCTCCCTATCGTATGGCACCAGTTGAGTTGAAGGAGTTGAAGGAGCAGCTTCAGGAACTACTAGATAAGGGGTTTATTCATCCTAGTGTGTCACCGTAGGGTGCACCGGTCTTAGTTGTGAAAAAGAAAGATGGCTCAATGAGAATGTGTATTGATTACAGGCAGCTGAATAAGGTGACAGTGAAGAATAAGTATCCACTACCCCGTATTGATGATTTTTTTTATCAGCTCCAGGGAGCGAGGGTATTCTCGAAGATTGATCTTCGATCAGGCTATCACCAGCTGAAGATCAGGGATTCTGATATTATGAAGACAGCTTTCAGGACGAGATATGGGCATTATGAGTTTCTGGTTATGTCTTTTGGGCTGACTAATGCCCCAGCCACGTTCATGCATTTGATGAACCGCGTGTTCCGGCCGTATCTGGATTCCTTTGTGATTGTGTTTATTGATGACAACCTGGTATACTCACGTAGCCAGGAGGAGCATGCTCAGCATTTGAGAGTGGTATTGCAGAGGTTGAGGGAGGAGAAGCTTTATGCAAAGTTCTCCAAGTGTGAGTTCTGGCTCGGGTCTGTGGCTTTTCTGGGACACGTGGTGTCTAGTAATGGTATACAGGTGGATCCGAAGAAGATTGAGGAGGTGTAGAGTTGTCCTAGACCGACCTCAGCCACCGAGATCCGTAGTTTCCTTGGGTTGGCAGGGTATTATCGCCGGTTTGTTCAGGGATTTTCTTCTATTGCATCACCCTTGACTAATTTGACTCAGAAGGGTGCTCCATTTGTGTGGTCCGAGGAGTGTGAGGAGAGCTTTTAGAAGCTCAAGACAGCATTGACCACGGCTCCAGTTCTGATACTACCATCAGCTTCAGGTTCCTACACCGTGTATTGTGATGCCTCGAGAGTTGGCATCGGATGTGTGCTAATGTAGGATGGTAGAGTTATTGCTTATGCTTCTCACCAATTGAAGCCCCATGAGAAGAACTACCCTGTGCATGATTTGGAGTTAGCAGCTATAGTTCATGCTCTGAAGATTTGGAGGCACTACTTGTATGGTGTTTCTTGTGAGGTGTATACTGATCACCGCAGCCTTCAGTATCTGTTCAAACAGAAAGATCTTAATTTGAGACAGTGGAGGCGGCTTGAGTTGCTTAAGGATTATGACATTGCCATATTGTATCATCCGGGGAAGGCCAATGCAGTGGCCGATGCTTTGAGCCGCAAGGCAGTTAGTATGGGCAGCTTGGCGTACATTCCGGTTGGGGAGAGACCCTTCGCAGTCGATGTTCAGGCATTGGCCAATTGGATGGTGAGATTGGATATTTCAGAGCCGAGTCGGGTGTTGGCCTGTGTTGTTTCTCGGTCCTCCTTATATGATCGCATCAGAGAGCATCAGTATGATGATCCACATTTTCTTGTCCTTAAGGACAGAGTTCAGCACAATGATGCCAGGGATATGACTATTGATAGTGATGGTGTGTTGAGGATGCAGGTCCGGATTTGCGTGCCCAATGTAGATGGACTTCGAGAGTTGATACTAGAGGAGGCTCATAGCTCGCGGTACTCCATTCACCCGGGTGCCGCGAAGATGTATTAGGACTTGAGACAGCATTACTGGTGAAGGAGGATGAAGAAGGATATTGTGAGTTATGTAGCCCGATGCCTCAACTGTCAGCAGGTCAAGTAAGAGCATCAGAGATCGGGCGGTGTTCTTTAGCGTATGGTTATTCCTAAGTGGAAATGGGAGCGGATTACTATGGATTTCGTGAGTGGTCTCCGTCGGACTTCGAGGAAGTTTGATTCAGTTTGGGTGATTGTGGATCAGCTGACCAAATCTGCGCACTTCATTCTAGTATGTACTACTTACTCATCGGAGCAGCTGGCAGGGATCTTTATTTGGGAGATTGTCAGGTTACATGGAGTTCCAGTGTCAATTATCTCGGATAGAGGTACTCAGTTCACTTCTCAGTTCTGGAGGGTATTTCAGCGGGAGTTGGGTACGTAGATGGAGTTGAGCACAACATTCCATCCTTAGACGGACGGACAGTCCGAACGCACTATTCAGATTTTAGAGGACATGTTGCGTGCCTATGTTATAGATTTTGGAGGGTCATGGGATGACTTTTTGCTGCTTGCAGAGTTTTCCTACAACAACAGTTATCAGTCGAGTATTCAGATGGCCCCGTATGAGGCGTTGTATGGTAGGCGGTGTAGATCTCCTATTGGATGGTTCGAGCCTGGCGAGGCTAGATTGTTGGGCACTGAGATGGTTCAGGATGCTTTAGAGAGAGTGAAGTTGATCCAGGAGAGGCTTCGTACAGCACAGTCATGCCAGAAGAGTTATGTGGACCGGAAGGTTCGTGATGTGTCATATATGGTAGGCGAGAAGGTCATATTGAAGGTTTTGCCCATGAAGGGTGTTATGCGGTTCGGGAATAAAGGGAAGCTAAGTCCGAGGTTCATTGGCCTTTTTGAGATGCTCAGGAGGATTGGAGAGGTGGCATATGAGCTAGCTTTGCCACCCAGCTTGTCTAGTGTGCATTCGGTATTCCATGTGTCTATGCTCCGAAAGTATGTTGGGGACCCGTCTCATGTGTTGGATTTCAGCATGCTTCAGCTGGATGATGATTTATCATATGCTGTGGAGCCGGTGGCTATTCTAGGTCGACAGATTCGAAAGTTGAGGTCCAAGGACATTGCTTCAGTGAAGGTGCAGTGGAGAGGTCGGCCCGTGGAGGAGGCTACTTGGGAGACCGAGCAGGAGATGTGGAGTAGATACCCCCACCTATTTGAGGCTCCAGGTATGTTTCTTGACCTGCTCGAGAACGAGCGTTTGTTTTAGTTGGGGAGGATGTGATGACCCGACCCGTCATCACGTGAGTTACTGCCCCGTTTTCCCCATATTATGTTCCTTTATGATTTAATATCGGTATTAGAGTTGATCGGGTGTAATCGAGTTGGTTTTGTTGAGAATGAGATACATAGCCTCTAAGAACGAATCTTATTTTAGAAAAGTCAACTGAAAGTTGACTATGTGATTAGAGGGCTCGGATGTGAATTCCGGTGATTCGGTTAGCTTCGGGGTTGATTTATGACTTAGGGGAGCGATCGGAATTGAATTTGGAGGTCTGGTGTAGAATTAGGCTTGAATTGGCGAAGTTTAAATTTTAGCGGATTCCGGTTGATAGGCGAGATTTTGATCCGAGAGTCGGGATGGAATTCCGAGAGTTGTAGTAGCTTCGTTAGGTGTTTTTGGATATGTCTGCAAATTTCCAGGTCATTCGGACGTTGTTTTGTCGGGTTTTTGACCGAATGTGAGTTTCGGAAGTTTAAAGAAAATTTAAGCTTGAATCCGTGGTAATTTGATGATTCTTGTATTGTTGTATGTGTTTTTATGATTGGAACAAGTTCGTATGATGTTTCGGGGTATGTTGGTGTATTTGGTTGAGGTCCCGGGGGCCTCGGGATGAATTCGGGTGGTCAAACGGGCCAAGTTTGGTTATTAGAAGCTGTAGATTTGCAGCAGTTATTGCAGAAGAAATTTGGCCTATGCGATCGCATGCATTGAGACGCGATCGCATAGCACTGGGCCGTAGAGCATCACGATCGCAGGGTAGTTCCCGCGTTCGCATAAGAGGAATTCAGGGGCAGCTTGATTTGCACTACGCGTTCGCATAGTTCATGGACGCGATCGCGTAGGGTTGGAGAAATTGAGTATCGCATAGACCTTGTCGCGATCGCATATAATGTTTTTGAGTTTTTAAAAAATTTGTTCATCGCGATCGCATGCCTGGGGCTGCGATCGCATAGAGTAAAATCTGGGCGAACAGAAGGCTTTTAATGAAAATTTCAGTCGCGAACCCATCATTCTTTTCTCCATTTTTGCACTACCTTGGGGAGCTTGTTGATAGAATTTGAAGGGGATTTCGATGGTAAGTGATTGGAGGTAAGTCTCGTGGCCTAGATACGTCATTTAATCGAAGAATCATCCATTAATTCTCTGAATTTAGGTATAAAAATTAAAGAAGTTAGGGCTTGGTTTTCGGTAATGTAAAAATTGGAATTTGAAGGGGAAATTGATCTCCGATTTTGATAAACTTTATATGTACGGGCTCGTGGTGAGACGAGGATTCCGAAAATGTGAATTTTGTAATTTTTTGAGAAGCGGGCCCGAGGCTCGGGTTTTGCCAACTTCGTATTTTTGGGTGATTTTCGAGTCCTTTCAATTGGGTTATGTCCCGTTAGCTTATTATAACCTACTCCTTGTGGTTTTGATCAGATTCTAGACTCGAGGAGGTCGACTTGCGAGGAAAGCGCAAGGCGAGCTAGGATTTTGGCCGGTTTGAGGTGAGTAATGGTTATGAATGATATACTAAGGGTTTGAAACCCCGTATTTGCACTATACGGTGTTATGTTGAGATAAAACACGCACCGTGTAATGAGCGTGGTGATATTACTACTGGGGATTCGGACTTGGTCCTTCCTGATTGATGGCTTACTGTACTTCTTGACTGAGACTGAGTTTATATCCGTACATTTTGGGCTAGTTGCCATGTTTAGGGCCTTGTGCCGATCTGTAGAACCCTTAGGGGAGCCTGTTGAGTTAATTGACCACACTTTACCTGTTGAACACATACTCTCAGTCATGTCTTTAACTGTAAAACATAATATGAACCGATGTTAGCAAATTACACTCTAAATGAGAAATACCTAGGGTTGAATACCCTGTCTTAGCTGAAGGGGGGACGAGAGGCCAAGTCTATATTAACTGAGAGGGGTCAAGCACCCCACAGTGAGGGTATTTGATATATACTGGATCGGGCTGCACGCCACAGCAGTATATACATATACATGTATTGGATCGGACTACATGCTGCAGTAGTATATATATATATACATATATGGATCGAACTGCACGCCGCAGTGATATATATATGGATTGGACTGCATGCCGCAGTGATATATTATATGGATCGGACTGCACGCCGCAGTATTATAGCGCTTGGGCTGAAGAAGCCCCTCCGGAGTCGGCACACACCCCCAGTGAGCGCAGTCGACTATTATATTGGATCGGGCTGCACGCCGAAGCATTATATATATTATATCGGATCGGGATGCACGCCGCAGCATTATATATATTATATTGGATCGGGCTGCACGCTGCAGCATTATACATATTATATCGGATCGGGCTGCACGCCGCAGTATTTTATATATTATATCGGATCGAGCTGCACGCCGCAGCAGTGTTGGTAAATTGTTAGACTGTAGGAGATTTTTACCAGATTTTTCTGTTTAGCAAATATTACTGCCCTACTGGTATTTATAGAACTGCATAGTGTTCTTACAGGTTTCCTTTCTTTCATTTATTATTTATTGCTATTACTCACTGAGTTGGAGTACTCACGTTACTCCCTATACCTTGTGTGCAGATACAGGGACCCCGGAGGTTTAGCTGGGATTATTTGCTGCTTCTCGGTTCAGTGTCGGAGTATTCGAGGTAGCTACCGGCGTCCGCAGGACCCGATTTTCTCCTCTTGTCATTTCTTTTACTCCCGCACTAGACTTGTTTATGTATAGGATGATATCCAGTTGTATCTAGAGGCTCAGACTTGTGACGCCAGATCTATTGGGCTGTTATTACCGTTATTTTGGTTTCCGCACTATTTATTATTATTAAGAAAATGAGAGTTTATGTTTAATTTTTATTTTTAAGTTTAATAATTGGGATGGAAATGTCAAAATGGTCGGGCTTGCCTAACAAGGTGTTGGGCGCCATCACGACCGGGGTTTGGGTCATGATAGTTTCCCCCATTTCATGCTTCGTTATGCTTCTTTATCAGTGTCTTGTGTGAACGAGTTGAATTGGGTTGATTTTTGGAAGGAAATGAGACACTTAGTCTCTCTAAGGAAGGCTTATTTTGGAAAAGTCAACCGGATATTGACCTATCAGTTAGAGAGCATGGATGTGGATTCCGACGATTCAGTTAGCTTCGGAGGATGATTTGTGACTTAGGAGTGTGATCGGAAGTGATTTTGGAAGTCCGGTGTAGAATTAGGCTTGAATTGGCGAAGTTAGTATTTTAGCGAATTCCGGTTGATAGGTGAGATTTTTTATCCGAGGATCGAAATGGAATTTCGAAGTTGAAGTAGCTTCATTAGGTGATTTGGGATGTGTGTGCAAATTTTCAGGTCATTCGGAGGTATTTTGGTTGCGTTTTTTATCAAATGCCTGTTTCGGAAGTTTTAGAAGAACTTAGGCTTGAATCCGATGTAATTTGATGGTTTTGGTGTCGTTTGATGTGTTTTGATGATTGGAGCAAGTTTGAATGATGTTTTAGGATGCGTTGATGCTTTTGGTTGAGGTCCCGGGGGCCTCAGGGTGATTTCGGATGGCTAACGGGGAGCTTGAACTTGGAGGAAAATTGCAGCAAACTCAGCAGTTGTTGCAGAGCAATTTGCTCTATGCAATCGCAGAGGGAGTGATGCAATTGCATAGAAGGATTTCTTGGGAACTGGTCAGTTGTTCTATGCGATCGCAGGGAACTGTCCGCGATCGCGTAGGGTCAGGAGTTCATGCAGTGCGATCGCAGGAGTGATATTGCGATCGCATAGAGGAATCTTGGGGAGTTGGATTTTGTTCAATGCAATCGCGTGGGTGCGTCTGCGATCGCGTAAGTTAAAATGTTTGGGCTTTGCGATTACAATGGTGTTTATGCAATCGCATAGTGTTAAAAGGGGATCTGGAAATTTTGTTCAATGCGATCACATGCCCAAGGCTGCGATCGCGTAGAAGAAAAATCGGACCTGGATAGAAGGGTTTAATAATATTTCATCCGCGAACTAAGTCTTAATTCCACCATTGTTGAGCATTCTTGAGAGATTTTGGACGGGAATTGAAGAGGGTTTCGACTGAGAGTGATTGGAGGTAAGTCCTATGAACTAAAAATACGATTTTATTGTGAAATTAACCTTGAAATCCATGGAAACTTAGCAAAAAAGGGGAAGAACTAGGGCTTGAGTTTTAATATTTCAAAATAGGATTTGAGGGGTCATTTGGACTCCGATTTTGATGTTCTTTATATGTATAGACTCGTGGCGAGATAAGGAACCCGTTGGTATAAGAATTTCTGAGTTTCGAGAAGTGGGCCCGGGATTCGGGTTTTTGCCAATTTCGGGATTTTTGGTGTTTTTCGATTATTTTCAATTGGGAAATGTTCCTTTAGCCTATTGTGACGTATTCGTTGTGGTTTTGGTCATATTCGACGCACGAGGAGGTCGATTTGAAAGGCAAAGGCATAGCGAGCTAGGACTTTGGCCGGCTTGAAGTGAGTAATATATGTAAATGATATTCTGAGGGTTTGAAACCCCGTATTTAGACATCGTAATGCTATATTGAGGTGACTTGCATGTCGGATAGCGAGCGTGGGGTAGTTCACTGTCACGATCCAATTTCCAGACCCGATCGTGATGACACCTCTCGTGAAGACAAGGCCAGCCAACTAACCCAAATCGCCTCTTTAATAATTATTAAATATAATGAATAGAGAATACAGGTCAATGGCATTAATAACAGATATTTACATCCCAACACAACCCGACCGGGGTGTCACAAGTCACGAGCATCTAAAGAAGACTGAACACCACTACAGGGCCAATAATATATACAAAATGAAATCTGGAGTTCAAAAGATGAAGTCCGGTGCCGCGAACGTCAGCGGTCACCTTGCTCAGCTACAATAGTATACCTTCAATCAACTAACGACCCGCTACCGGGTGGACAATACCTGCAACTGCACGCGAGGTGCAGGGAGTAAAGTGAGTACTCCAACTCAGTGAGTAATAAAAGTAAATAATAACTGAGCAACAAAAAATCACGTAATGCACTCCATTATGTTATATAGAACAGTGTAATACTTTGAGAAGTCCGTAAAACCGTGAAATCCTTTAGAAAATATTTGGGCTCGGTTAAAACCTCTTTTAAAAATATCTTTTTCAATAGTTAAGCAAATGAATGAGATATCAGATAGTGCAAGTCAGCACATAAGTCATCCCCTCGGGCACAACACTCCATTAACGAATAACACCAGGGTATCTGGTAACAGTGCAAGAAATAGCATGGATGCCAATGATATGAGAGTGCTGAATGTCATGCCACGTAGTACAAGCAGGAATCAATGCATGAATGCAATGCAATGCACATGAATGGTACACTCAGGTAACCACTACGATGTGCAGTCCGAGCCAACCATATGTTTTATGTCGACGACGCTTACTGGGTGTGTGTACAAACTGCGGAGAGGCTCCTACAGCCCAAGCGCAATATCAGCCATCTCGTGGCATCAAATAGGCTCTTGGCCTCAATATACATACATCATCGCTGCAGTGTGCAGCCCGAGCCATCCATATATTCAGAAATCACTATAACACTGCTGCGGCGCGCAGCCTGATCCATGCTCAGTCCAGAAATGCACATAAGCCACTTGGGCAATATTAACATGATAGTCCTCAGCTCGAAACGTCAATAAAATATTGTTTAAGTTTTCAAGTCTTAGAAAAACGACTGAGTTTGTAAAATAGTGTTAAAACCTTGGACCGAGATCAAATAATATGCAAGTAATGCAAAAACAGTGATATCAATCCCTGAAGGAATCACATAGTTGGCACGAAGCCCCAAACATGGCAATCAGCCCGAATTATGATGGTAACGAATAATTTGAGTCAAATACGCGATAACAATCAACAACCGGGACGACCATGTCAATACAGCACTATGATGTGCAAATCTGGGGTTTCAAACCCTCAGCATATCATTTACAAGTATTACTCACCTCGAACCGGTGAAATCCCTAGCCCGCGACGCCTTTGCCCCTCAAACTAGCCTCCACGCACGTCGTATCTAACCAAAACCACAACGAATACATTACAATAGGCTAAGGGAATATAACCCAATCATAAAGACTCGAAAAATATCGAAAATCACAAAATTGGCAAAACTCGAGCCCTGGGCCCGCTTCTCGAAATCCAAAAAATTTTACATTAATACGATCCTTATCTCGCCATGAGTCTATACATATCAAATTCACAAGAATCGGAGTCCATTTGACCCCTCAAATCCCTAGTTTAACTCTCTTAAGTTTCAACCCCTAGACTCTATTTTTAACCTTTAATTCCTTGGGTTTTCAGTGTTAATCCATGTTTATACACCATAGTATCATAGTCTAAGTCCAAGAATCCATACATGATGATAGCCCTTGAAACCCTCTTCAAAAATCGCCCAAAACCCTCTTAGTCCGAAGTGGAAATGTTATGCTCTTTCAAAAATTCGCGAAGGTTAAATTAAAAGCTTCTGCCCAGGCCTTTTTGCTTCTGCGACACCAAAACCACTTCTGCGGTTACCACTTTTGCGGCAATTATTCTGCTTCTGCAGAAGTCACTTAAGTGCCACGACTACTTCTGCGGTCCAGATAATGCACCAGCGGAACCGCTTATGCGGAATCTTGTCCGCTTCTGCGGAAAGGTCAAGCCCGCACTAGAATCGCTTCTGCGACCTCCCCGCCGCATCTGCGGAACCGCCTATGCGGTCCCTTTTCCACAGATACGGAAATGACAGAACCAACAATTCCAAAATATGCAACAAACTCCAAACTCTTCGTTTAATCACCCGAACTCACCCCGAGACCCCTGGGACCTCAACCAAAAGCACAGACATGATCTATTACTTTATTCAAACTTGCTCGAATCATCAAATCACTATCGTTAACATCAAAATCATCAAATTTCACCAAATCAAAGCCTAAGTTTATCAAATTCTTCCGAAACCCACATTCGATCAAAAACCCAACCTAACCACCTCCGATTCAACTGAAATTTTGCACACACATCACAAATCACCTAACGAAGCTACTGCAACTCTCGGAATTCCATTCCGACCCTCGGATCAAAATTTTACCTATCAACCGGATATCGCCAAAATGCTAACTTTGCCATTTCAAACCTAATTCTACACAGAACTTCCAAAATTACTTCTGATTGCGCTCCTAAGCCTAAATTCATTCTCCTAAGCTAACTGAATCGTCGGAAATCACATCCGAGCCCTCTAACTCACAAGTCAACTTCCGATTGACTTTTCCAAACGAACCTTTCCTTAAAGAGACTAATTGCCCCATTTCCTACTAAATCCAATCCGAGTCAACTCAAACTCACCCTACACATATAATAAATCATGAAAAAGCAATAAACGGGGAAAATGGGACGGAAACACATGAGACGACGGGTCGGGTCGTCACATCCTCCCCAACTTAAACTAACGCTCGTCCTCGAGCGTAGCCAGAGTTGTCCTAGAAGCCAACCAATAGCTGAATAACCTTACCAAGTATATACCCGGGGTGATCCCACGTCACCCTATCTTGCATAGGTCCGATAACACAAAATAACTGAAATCTCACAACCCACTTAGACCATGACCTGTAGAACCACATCGCACTTTCCGAAACTGTCCGCAAGACCGTAACCTCACATTTATACTCAGGATAAGTCCGAATTAGCTGTAATAACCCATACCTGCAACCTCCGGTGCAATTCTATGATATACCACATAGCTCAAACACATGCAGCGATAACTCCCATTCATGGCAGCTGTCCACAACAACCATATACCGATAGAAACCTCTTATTAGCTAAAGTCTCATTCCAACACTTTCATATCCTACCAATGATAATGAAACATACAGCAAACCGTAACCATTTCTCAGATCAACCACTCATGAAACCACTTCCCTTTTGACTAATACCACAGCAGATTTTCGAACCGAACCTCGATATTATTCTTCCAACAAGCTGTAATCAAATATGTTCGTTTTCATTAATGACTCCCACGATCACCTCGAATCCAACATACCACTCTGGTGATATGACACCTTATCACAAGCCTAAGCCACAACTTGCATAATCCACGCACCAATGAAGGGCGGTCTGAACATACTTAAATTATGACAAATGACTCAAACAAAAGAGCTGTAACTCAAACTCCTCAGTACCATCACAACACAAGGCTGGGACCCCATCCCATATCATAGAAATAGAATACCTGAATCTACCCCGAAGGGTCTAATCTTCACGTAGCCTCGCTACAATGCGCGATCTTATCCAAGCATTGTTACATATGAAGCACCTCAAGTCGCTATACTCTAAATTGAGAATCACGCACAATTGATATCTGGAACCCAAACAAATCATTATACCCATGGTGAAGCAAGTAATATACACCATACGATCCTGAAAGGACACAACCGATGCGCCATTCGCCGAGCAACACCCAATATAGACTTTTCTTAGAAACCAGGAAGCAAGGCATACAAAATAGCATTTGGAAAACTATTGTCAACATCACACTGTTGTGGCATGCAACCCGATCCAGATAACATACCTGTGGCGGCGTGCCACCCGATCCACACAAATATCTCACATAGGGAGATGCACATCGAGCCAAATTTGCTCATAATAACAAAATACCAAGTATCGGTCATAAGCATTCTGAGAGCATAATGATATCTACATATAGCGTTGTAAGCCACAAAACTCAAACACAATCCGAAAATCATAACGCCTCACAGCACAGAAACAGCATCTCATAGATCTCCCCAGATCACTAGCAGGCTCAATAACGATAGATTCAACCTATCCCTCAACAATACATATCGGGGCCAACCAAACCATCTCAATCTAAATACACCACATCGGCCTGCCAACGAACTCAATACCAAGAAGCCTGAAGCTGCTTCTTCCACTATTATAACTCCCGCTGAAACCGTACGATACGGTGCCCGGCACCAAATAAATGCCAAAATCCACAATTTTGCCCAGCGACATGCCTGGTCACAAGAAACACATCCGAAAAAAATCCCTCTATACCGGAGCTGAATCAATGGTAGAAACCTCTATACTGACATCCGTCACAAAGGCCCAATTAAGGAAAGCAATCCTTCCCAGCCGTCCGCTAATCTTTAGAATACAAACCACTCTGCTAGAACACAATCCGATGCACCTCGCCACGCAACCTGTGGCATTTTCCAACATAGCTCATAGCACGATAGTCTAGAATGACCCAACACTGAGACAACCAGTCTACACCCCAATATCATATTCAAAATCTAATATACAAGGCAAAGAAAGATCACTCGGGCTTCCAAATCCCAATAGCCACTAACGGTACCAATACACACAATCTACAACCACTACATAGCCTGAACATGAGAACTCCTAGTCTCCAACTCCATATACCACACAAATCACTGTACCTGATCCCAACTTCCGCCGTATGAATACATATTACATCTCAAGTACCCAATCATTCCATGAAAGATATTCTTAAATTTCCCACTGCCATCAAACCACTCAGATATCAGCAGTCGATCTAGCAAGAAAATGCCACAATACTATCGAAGTGACATCAATCTAATCAAATTACCCTTCTTTCGAGACATATACTCTCGTCAAATCACTTCCAATTAGCAGTACCATTTCCTTGATTACCTGAGGCTACCCATTGCCTAAGAGTTTTATGAACTTTTCAGAACTGAACTATGACTCATCTAGCCAAGACCTTCCGTCAATCCCATCTAGAAGAATAATCAGTACACATTCCATGCTTCGCATGTCCCAAGAAAATATATACATCTCCGAACCACGGTAAAACCCAGCAAGACATCTCTGCCAATTCCATTTGTACAAGCTAAACTGTCAGGACTGAATCCTCCTACCCAAACCAAGCTAAGCAAGTTGTCTGAACTCAAATGCTTTGCCGCGCAATACCTGTAAGGGCTCATTACCTCGAACACATACAAAGAATTAATCATATCCTAACCATACCGATTCGGTCTACTATCAAGCTATTCCATCTATTTAATTTCCTTTCTGATTCATCATCAACTTGATATTCCCTCTTGCTGTAGCACCACAATGCCTCACCCAGGTTTTCCACACGAGACTCGAACATAAGACTACACTGTCTAAGACCCATAGGCCACTGAATACCCTCTCAAATGTTCCCAGTAATACCACATTCCCGCATGCTCTGCTCGAAGAACTTATTGTGAATCCGAATCTGTTGCCATTACCTTCTAGATACCGATACATAGAATCCCATAATCATTATAAAATACCGCAAGCCTTGACCTTTTTCAATGAAACACATCCCCTAACCACATACACGACCTTAAGGCACCGAATTGTTACATGTAGAATCTTGAACACATTAAAACCATTCTCGAGAGTCTTTCACTCTATTCAACTTGCATTTAGCTTGCTCAACCAACAAAACCACCTGTGCCTTATCGGCACTCTGACACCGCAGGATACGACCTCATCTCAATACAAAAAGGCATCTTCCTTCTCTATACACTGGGCATTCTTTATCAACAACAGCTCAAGAAATCCTATTATTTTCACACATCTACAAAGTACCATATAACCTTTGTCAAAATTTTCCTTCACACGTGCCATCCTCGGCTCAATTTCTGCAACCAGAACCGATCAGCCAGTATACCTCGAAATGGAACCAACATAGCTCCTACCCGTGCAATCAGCTAATCAATAGCAACCTCCCCAACTTGGCCCAAAACCATATATCAGGACACACCCAATAGCCCATAATACTTTTACTCTAATGATGACACGATATCATAGTGATATTAAACTCAAATCTTGTACAAGTTTTTGTAAAAACACCGATCATCTAGTACCGTAATCCTCTACACATCTCGCATCCATCTCTACCTCAGCTGGGTCCACTATCTTAAGCGACCCAAAATCTCAGATTTCAACACATACCCTTCAATTACACATGAGATCTTCTAACATACACACAAGGATCATGCCACTCGAGAACACTCCACAGGAGATATCCCACCTGCTTGGCCTTAGTTTAGTATTTCAGCACACCTTCCACCATCATACACATAACACAACCATTTAGTCTTCCTGAGTCTGAACTCATACCGCCACTCGTAATGCACTTCACTTCTCAACTAGGAGATACGAAAATATTCTTCACGTGCCCATAGTTCGGGCTACACACCAAGCCACAATAGGAATCGAATCACTTAACAGTCCATCTACTATCCTGCAGACTTCTTCGTCACAACCAAATCATATAAACACATCTCGCCATACTAACATACTCATCACATGGATATCCAACCGCCATTCCGGTTAATAGGGACAATACCAAACATATAAGTGCAAAACACTTGCTCACCAAGTCAGCACCTCAGTGCTCAAGCCATAGGCAAAGTTTCGGCCTCAAGTCCTCCAGACAAGCCCAACATCAACTCATAGAAATCACATCTCGCCCCTCGATCGGGGAACCACAAGCCATCAAGGCACATCTGATACTGAGCACTCACATGTGCATACAATCGCGTGGAAGGAATTTCAAGAGTTTTCTTTTCAAGCTGAATCAAGGACGCACGATAAGAATTCAAGAATGTGAAATTTTCCTAAAGGTTCTGTAGCCTCTCGAGGATAAATATAGACATCTCCGTACCGATCCGCGAGACTCTACTAAACCTGCTCATGACTCGTGAGATCTAGTAACCTAGGCTCTGATACCAACTTGTCACGACCTAATTTCCAGACCCGATCGTGATGGCGCCCCTCGTGAAGACAAGGCCATCCAACTAACCCAAATCGCCTCTTTAACAATTATTAAATATAATGAATAGAGAATACAGCTCAATGGTATTAATAACGGATATTTACAGCCCAACACAACCCGACCGGGGTGTCACAAGTCAAGAGCATCTAAAGAAGATTGAACACCACTACAGGGCCAATAATATATACAAAATAAAATCTGGAGTTCAAAAGATGAAGTCCGGTGCTGCGAACGTCGGCGGTCACCTTGCTCAGCTACAATAGTATACCTTCAATCAGCTAACGACCCGCTACCGGATGGACAATACCTGCAACTGCACACGAGGTGCAGGGAGTAAAGTGAGTACTCCAACTCAGTGAATAATAAAAGTAAATAATAACTGAGCAGCAAGAAATCACGTAATGCACTCCATTATGCTATATAGAACAGTGCAATCCTTTGAGAAATCCATAAAACCGTGAAATCATTTAGAAAATATCTGGGCTCAGTTAAAACCTCTTTTAAAAATATCTTTTTCAACAGTTAAGAAAATGAATGCGATATCAGATAGTGCAAGTCAGCACATAAGTCAGCCCCTCGGGCATAACACTCCATTAACAAATAACACCAGGGTATCTGATAACAGTGCAAGAAATAGCATGGATGCCAATGATATGAGAGAGTTGAATGTCATGCCACGTAGTACAAGCAGGAACCAATCCATGAATGCAATGCAATGCGCATAACTGGTACACTCAGGTATCCACTGCGACGTGCAGTCCAAGCCAACCATATGTTTTACGTCGACGGCGCTCATTGGGGGTGTGTACAGACTCCGGAGGGGCTCCTACAGCCCAAACGCAATATCAGCCATCTCGTGGCATCAAATAGGCTCTCGGCCTCAATATACATATATCATCGTTGTGGAGTGCAGCCTGAGCCATCCATATATTCAGAAATCACTATAACACTGCTGCGGCGCGCAGCCCGATCCATGCTCAGTCCAAAAATGCACATAAGCCACTTGGCAATATTAACATGATAGTCCTCAGCTCGAAACGTCAATAAATTATTGTTTAAGTTTTCAAGTCTTACAAAAATGGCTGAGTTTGTAAAATAGTATTAAAACCTTGGACCGAGATCAAATAATATGCAAGTAATGCAAAAACAGTGATATCAATCCCTGAAGGAATCACATAGTTGGCACGAAGACCCAAACATGGCAATCAGCCCGAATTATGATGGTAACAAATAATTTGAGTCAAATACACGATAAAAATCAACAACCGGGACGACCATGTCAATACAGCACTATGATGTGCAAATCCGGGGTTTCAAACCCTCAGCATATCATTTACAAGTATTACTCACCTAAAACCGGTGAAATCTCTAGCCCGCGACGCCTTTGCCCCTCAAACCGGCCTCCACGCGCGTCGTATCTTACCAAAACCACAACGAATACATTGCAATAGGCTAAAGGAATATAACTCAATCGAAAAGACTCGAAAAATATCGAAAATCACAAAATTGGCAAAACCCGAGCCCCGGACCCCCTTCTCCAAATCCAAAAAATTTTACATTAATATGATCTTTATCTCGCCACGAGTCTATACATATCAAATTCACAAGAATCGGAGTCCATTTGACCCCTCAAATCCCTAGTTTAACTCTCTTAAGTTTCAAGCCATAGCCTCCATTTTTAACCTTTAATTCCTTGGGTTTTCAATGTTAATCCATGTTTATACACCATAATATCTTAGTCTAAGTCCAAGAATCCATACCTGATGATAGCCCTTGAAACCCTCTTCAAAAATCGCCCAAAACCCTCTTAGTCCGAAGTGGAAATATTATGCTCTTTCAAAAATTCGCGATGGTTAAATTAAAAGCTTTTGCCCAGGACTCTTCGCTTCTGCGGCACCAACACCGCTTCTGCGGTTACCGCTTTTGCGGAAATTATTCTGCTTCTGCGGTAGTCACTTAAGTGCCACGACCACTTCTGCGGTCTAGATAACGCACCAGCGGAACCGCTTATGTGGACTCTTGTCCGCTTCTGCGGAAAGGTCAAGCCCCCACTAGAACTGCTTCTGCGACCTCCCCGCCGCATCCGTGGATCCGCCTATGCGGTCCCTTTTCCGTAGATACGGAAATGACAGAACCCGCAATTCCAAAATATGCAACAAACTCCAAACTCTTTGTTTAATTACCCGAACTCACCCCCAAGGCCCCCAGGACCTCAACCAAAAGCACAGACATAATCTATTACTTTATTCAAACTTGCTCGTATCATCAAATCACTTTCGTTAACATCAAAACCATCAAATTTCACCAAATCAAAGCCTAAGTTTATCAAATTCTTCAGAAATTCACATTCGATAAAAAACCTGACCTAACCACCTCCGAATCAACTGAAATTTTGCTCACACATCACAAATCACCTAACGAAGCTACTGCAACTCTCGGAATTTCATTCCGACCCTCGGATCAAAATCTCACCTATCAACCGGATATCGCTAAAATGCTAACTTTGCCAATTCAAGCCTAATTCTACACATAACTTCTAAAATTACTTTCGATTGCGCTCCTAAGACTCAATTCATCCCCCGAAGCTAACCCAATCGTCGGAAATCACATCCGAGCCCTCTAACTCACAAGTCAACTTCCGGTTGACTTTCCAAACCAACCTTTCCTTAAAGAGACTAATTGGCCTATTTCCTACCAAATCCCATCCGAGTCAACTCAAACTCACCCAACACATATAATAAATCATGAAGAAGCAAGAAACGGGAAAAACGGAACGGAAACACATGAGACGATGGGTCGAGTCGTCACAAGCACCGTCGGAGATTGTGACTTGGTCCGTCCCGGTAGATGAATATACTGCGTATTTAACTTAGATTACATTTTATTATTATAATTTGAGCGGATTCCTATATTTGGGCTTCGTGCCAATTGATTGAATCCATCAGGGATTGCTATTACTGGTTTCTTACCATTTTTACGTATTATTGAACTCAGTCCTAGTAATTAATACTATTTTTCAAACTCAGCCATCTTTTCTCAGACTTGAAACTTAAATAATATATATTTAATGAAGTTTGGGCTGAATATTTATATATTAGTGTATCCGAGGGGCTTATGTGATTTTTTGGACTGAGCATGGGATCGGGCTGCGCGCCGCAGCGGTATTGCATTGATATTGATATAAGGCCGAGGTTCTAGTTGATGCCATGAGATGGCTTATATTGCGCTTGAGCCGTAAGGGACCCCTCCTGGAGTCTGTACACCCCCAGTAAGCGTCGTCGACGATAAATAAATGGAGCGGGTTGCACGCCGCAACGGGTACTATGGAGTACCGAACTATGTGTTGCATTTCATATTTGCATGTCATTTACTCACTTATCTATTATAGTATTTCCATAATTGTTATTATCGGTTTACTGATTTAATGATATTTGGTTCAGGTTGCTATATTTATAGAATTACTTTGTGCCTATTCAGGATTTCTTATTCTCAGCCTTTATTTATGTTTATTACTCACTAGGTCGGAGTACTCACATTACTCCCTGCACCTTGTGTGTAGATCCAGGTACATCTCAGGCTGAGTGAGGATTTCTCTACCGAGCAGCGTATCCAGGAGTATCAAGGTAGTTGCATGACGTCCGCAGTCCTGATTTTCCCTTCTATCTTATTATTTCATTTTCGCATTTCTTTAGAACGATATGTATTAGGTTGATACTCATGTATTAGAGGCTCAGACTTGTGACACTGGATTCTTCGGGCTGTGTAGTTGTTTTATTACTTGGGATTCCGCCTGTTTGACTTTATTTCAGTTATTCAGTATTAAGACTTAGTAAATATCCATGTTAATTAGCTCATGAACTATATAAAAATGGTTAAGGTTATGGAATTGGTCGGGCTTGCCTAGCAGTGTGTTGGGCGCCATCACGATCGGGGTTTGGATCGTGACATAATACAGTGCATTTAATAAGAGAATTATTTTTATTATTAGATTAAAATGCAATTTTTGCAAATCGCATGATAGAATTAAAAAGATATCTTAGCTACCAAAAAAAGAATATGTTGATCAACTAAATAAAAGGTTGATTACAAAATTTTATAGTAAAAATAAAATATTTTTCTGTTTTTGACTCAACAGAAAATGATACCAATAATTACTATCAAGAAAAATACTTAAATACTCTAATACCAAATGGTCTTCTACCATATATATTTATTGTCAAGTTTATTATTTCGTACGTATGTAGTGTAACCGTATATATAATAGACTAAGTTAAAATTGATCTTCCATTGTATGTAGGTTGATTTTGAAGAAAAATATGTATGTCATGCTATTGAAAAACTTAAATATGCTGAATAGCTTATGTAATAGCACACAGATGGTATATTCAAGTTTTAACAATAAAGGCAGACATGCAAAAATTATGATACTGGTCAATGTGCTTCTAAGTATATTCTTTATCCCTGAATTCAACTTTCGTCTTTCGAAACTAAGGAATATCCTTTTAAATTTATGTGAAAATAATTTTTAGTATGTTAATGTTTTGCAAATATAATAAATAAAGCATAAGGACAAACATCCTAAATATTGGACTATATTTACCACAATATATTTTTTTGCACGAACAATTGTATGTTGCACTTTCAAGAGGGATATCAAAATCGACAACAAGCGTTCTGGTTAAGGCAGAGCAACCAAAGCATTAGGAAGAAATATACACAAAAAAATATTGTCAACAAATAAATGTTCGTTAAGATACCATCGCGTTAAATACTTTTAAACTATAATATATAATTATCTTACTAACATGACAAAATGGATCATTTCTATAAGTTTTGATGATGTCCTTTTATTTCAAATTCATGTAAAATCCTTCATCTCCCTCCTCCTCCTCCTCCTCCTCCTCCTCCTCCTCCTCCTCCCATTTCTTCTTCTTCTTCTTGTATTATTATACATAAAATTTAAAATTTAACGTAATAATATTTTTCAGTATTTAGATGGTTGTTGCATTATTATACATGAAATTTTTCTCATTAATTAAGTTTTATTGTTCCTTCATATAAATAAATATTTAAATCATCACGTGTCATTATTAACGTGCAATGCACATTCATAGATACTAGTTATGTTATAAGAGGATTTAGTTTCAATTATTTGAGTGGTTATCAACAATTTCATTATCTACTCATCATTTGCAATGACATCATATTTGGTGATGGCATGTTTATATACTAAAAATAATTGCTCACATCTGTTGGTCTTAAGTAGAACCTACCAAAGTAATTAATATGTAGCTATTTAATAATCTGTTTACTCTTTGCAATAGAAGCTCCGAATAAAAAAGAACATTATGTCACATGAATTTCTTTCCTCAATAAATTCATAATTTAAAGCCGAACAGATCAGCACATGTATTTTAAATGCTACAATTATAGTACGTTTAAATTGCAATAATTCATCAATTGCTTATCAGTGGACGCGAGATTTTTTCTTTTTTCTTTTTTCTTTTTTTAATTTAAGGTCAATTCTTGGGAAAAAGAAATTTCCAGAAACATGTTCGTCTAAGAGTTTTCAAAGAAAATATTGCAAGCAGTTTTTCCAAAATCTGTCTTTCTTGCCCGTTTACATAAGAATTTTTTATATTTTTTCGAAAATTTTTCACTTTTTTTCAAAATCAGTGTTTGGCCATAAAATTTTAATTTTCAATTGAAGATGAGTTTTAGAATTTTTTCAAAAATTTGAAAAACTCCAAAAAACTATTTTTCAAAATATTCACTTAGATCACTCACAAAACCTCAAAACAACCCAAAAGTATATTTATGTCCAAACACAACTCTAATTTTCAAATACTATTTTTACTTAAACTTTTTTTTTTTTTTTTTAAATTTTACAATTCTTATGTCCAAACGCCCACTTAGTTTAGGCGTTTTCAAAGAAAAATTCTTTTCCACTTACGGACGCGCACAACTTTTTTAGAATTTAGGGGCATAATATATATTTTTTATTTAGAAATATTTTTTATGTCTTCGTTACTTTTTATCCTTGTTGATAACTTTATTTTGATGTTATATTATTATTCAGCTTTTATTAAGATAAATATTATTTCTATGAGTTGTTTATACACCTTCATCATTAACATATTCAGGATACTGATAAGTCACATTAAACTATATCAAAAGAGGTGGTTCTGGACTAGTGACTATTAACAGAAATATTACAAGATATCAAACATTAAAAACAAAAAACGTGCGGTCCGAAGAAAACCGTCTAGAACTGTTACGATCCGAAATTCCTACCATCGAGACCATGATGATACCTAACATTATACTTGCTAGGCAAGTCAATATTACAGTATTATTGACCAATTTCTTTTATATTTCAGTGATTAAAAGTATACAGGCTAAAACAAGTATAATTAAATACGGAATTAAATAAATAGTCTCTTTGTTTATATACTATTGCCAATACTATTGCTATTACTATCCAAAATTTGGTGTCACAATTCACGAACGCACTAAAATATGCTACAAACATTTGTTCGAAAGAAGATACAACTGTTTATGAAGGGAAGTAAAAACAGTAAATGTAGGAGCATAGAATGGGATGCCAGGGCTTGCGGATGCCAGCAAGACTACCTTGGGTCTCCTACCTGAGAATATTTGTACCCGACCTCTCGATCAACCACTACCTACTCCAAAATCTGCATAGAAAGTGCAGAGTGTAGTATCAGTACAACCGACCCCATGTACTGGTAAGTGCCGAGCCTAACCTCGACGAGGTAGTGATGAGGCTACGACGGGCAATTACAATATAACATGCATACAGTGTATAATAAAAGCAGAAAGAAGGACTGATAATAGGTGAATTTAACTATAATTAGGCCCTAAAGAACCACCTTCTTGTAGAGTTTTGATGATAAAAGTGATAACAAAATGCTCTGATTAGTGCTTTTCATGTTTTGCAGGTGATATATGACAAGAGAAGGCTATGGAGTACATTTGGGATCAAATATGGAGAAAACTAGGCCAATCGTAAAATTCCGCCAAATGAACCACGAGAAGCAGCTCAAGCCAGCATGAAGCATAAATAGAAGAAATTCCATCAATAGGGGAAATCATTACCTTAGCGTTTTCTCATTATTGTTTACAATTTAGCATATTAGTTTACAGCTATTTACTTAGTGTTAATCTTAGTTATTAAAAACACCCTCAATTGTGATTCTTAACGTTTGGGAAATTGATTCTAAAGAGTTTAGTAGGTCTAAAGATAGTGATTGATACGTTAATTCCTTGTGGGATTCGACTCTGGGCATAATACCCGGGATTATATTTGCAATGCCCGCTTAGTCTTTTCATAGACACAGTTGAGCATGATCAAGGACAGGACAAAATAAAACAGTAACTTGCAAGGAATAAATACATAACTCAAATGTCTTATCAGTATCCAGCTATAACCAATCCTTAAGTGAAATGCAAAGCTATAGAATAACTCACACAGTAGAAGAAAGATACATAAATTGATGCGGCATGCATCCCGATCCCACAATATACTAATATCAATATGAAAATTTACCATTATTACTCCATATCAATCCACCCTTATTCCTCATGTTGCGGCGTGCAAACTGATTCCATCGTATAATAACATTTCACCCTTATTCCTTCTCAATATATCACCCTTATTTTTTACTGTTGCGGCGCACAATCCGATCCCACCATATCAGCATCAATTACTCAATAAGTATAACAATTTCATAATTTAACTCAAAACTTTTCACAATATATAAACCTCAAACCAAAACAAATGGAAATCTTGTACTTTATGAAACTTCACACAATAATACAACTCAGCGAAATCAAATGCAAAGTATACCATAAACACCGATAAATCAGCTTGAGACAATAATATGAGACAATGAAACTATGGGGTAGTTAATACCTTCAACAATGAAAAATAATGTGTGACATGTAGCAATTAAGCATGAAAATACTAGTAAAGCATGTAGCAATTAAGGAAGAAAAATGACAATATAAGAAGAACGGGAAGGAAACATGCAAAACAGATAAATTTGCGGCGCATAGGTACTCGTCATCTCACCTATATGTCACTCACATGGTTTTTCACATAGCAAATAAGTCAAGGATTCCTAATCCCTCGATTCAAATTAAACACGACACTTACCTCGATCTATAGGCCACTCATTGCTCAATTGCCACTTTTCCTTTAGATTCCACCTCCAAACCACTCGTATCTAGTCATAATTAACTTAATAATACCAAATATTGCTAAAGGAATCAATTTCAATACATAAATTTAGGCTTTCTAATATTTTTCCAAAAAGTCAAAAATCAACCTCGGGCCCACTTGGTCAAAACTCGAGGTTCGGACCAAAATCCATTCACCCATCACCCCCGAGCCCGAATATATAATTAGTTTTGAAATCTGACCCCAAATTGAGGTCTAAATCTTATTTTTCTAAAAATTCCTAATTCTATCCAAACCCCTAATTTCTACCATGAAAATCCTAAATTTTTGGTTGGAAATTCATAAAATATTATGGGAAATTGAAAGAAGGTGGTTTAGGATCACTTACCAAAATTTCGAGTTGGTCTTAGGAGAATCGCCTCTAGGGTTCTAGGTTTTGAAAAATTGAAGAATGTGAAAAATCCTGTTTTACTATTTGTTCAGCTGCAGGTATCGCATTTGTAATATGGGATTTGCAAATGCAACCCCGCAAATGCAAACTTCTCTTCGCAAATGCGAAGTTTCACTTGGGCATGCTATTATCGCAAATATGACCCCTGGATCACAAATGCGAACTGCCGGGATCGCAATTTCGAAGCTGTCCCTCCCTGCCCATTGCTCGCAAATGCGATGCATTCTTCACAAATGCGAGGCTCGCATTTGCGAGCCAGACTTAACAAATGAGAAGTTAGCAGACCTGAAGCATACCAGTAAAATTTTCTACGCTCAAATCACTTTGTAGCCTACCCGAAACTTACCCAAGCCCTTAGGGCTCCAAACCAAACATGCACACAAGTCTTAAAACATCATACGAACTTGCTCGTGCTATCACATCGCCAAAATAACACTTAGAACTACGAATTTAGTACCAAATCACATAAAATTCTTAAGAACACTTTGAAATTCCTATTTTCACAACCGGACGTCTGAATCACGTCAAATCAGTTCCGTTTCTCACCAAATTTCACATATAAGGTATAAATATTATTTTGGACCTATATCGGGCTCCGAAACCAAAATACGGGACCGATACCAACAAGATCAAACATTAACCAAATTCATAAAACCATTTAATATTTAGTCTTTCAATTTCATCAAAAAATCATATCTCGAGCTAGGGAACTCGGAATTCGATTTCAGGCATACGCCCGGGTCCCATATTTCGATAAGGACCCATCGGGAGTGTCAAAAATACGAGTCTGAGTACGTTTACTCAAACGTTGACCGAAGTCAGCTAAATAAACTTTTAAAGGCAAAAATTATTATTTTTATCAACTTCAACATAAAAGCTTTTCGGAAATATGCTCGAACTATGCAGGCAAATCGAGGAGGAATAAAATAAGATTTTGAAGGCCTCAGAACGTGAAATCGAATTCTAAAACATAAGATAAGCTTTTGGATCATTTCAAGAATATATAAATTGATGAAATTAGTAACCAGCTTCTGCTTATGGTTAGGATTGCTCAGAATTTTCAGTCAGTTACTTTTCATGAAAAAGAGTGAATAAAACATAAACATTGGTAAACTCCAAAGAATTATATTGGATTAAAGGCATATTAAATTAAGAAGACATACCATTATAATGGAAAAGAAGAAGGGATAGATTTAGAATCGAACTCACACTTTCACCAAAATCGACAAATCGCGTCAACCGAAAAAAAGTCCAATTGTAGTTAGGTTGTATTTGGTTTTGTATTGAAAAAAAAAAGAACCTGATCATAATTGGTTTGATTTGGTCTTAATTAAAAAGAGTCAAATCGAGATCAAACCAATCCGATAATTTATTTATATAATGATAAAAAATATCTTATACATATAAATATTTATTGTAATGTAATTTATAAATATTTCGTTATAAAATTTCACAGTTTTATCTTTTAACGTATTATTCCAAGTTAACATTCTTGAATGGTAAATAAATTTTATAGCCCATCAATATCGTAGCTCAAGTAAAGTTCAAATCAATACTAATGCTAACAAAAGAAATTTAATTCGACACTAGGAATGATAATAGTATTGAATATCTATTTTTTAGTTTTATATTGATTTACAATAAAATGCATAACTTAGTTTATCTTTTTCCTTAGTGCTTAGTTATGTAATTAATAAAATTAACTATACTTATTTTAGCATGGCCTATATAGTACTTTAGAATATGTTAATTCTATATGGCTTATTAATTAGCAATAATTATTTTATGCAATTTTATTATCAATGTCATTGAATATTTTAGCATAATTACTATGACTTATCTCATATTATTATGTTATTTTTTTGAAAAATACATTATATATTTGCATCTTTGTAGGACTAAACAAATATTTGGAACACAAGTTACATATTTTGTACTATGAGACTTTACCGGAGAAAACCCAAAAACCCGAAGAACCCCCAAAAATTTGAGATTGAAATATCCAACTTTGTTAATTTAATTTGATTTATAGATTTAAAAACCCAACTTTATTGATTTTGTTTGACAATTGAAAAATCAGAACTAACCCGACTCATATATATGATCCTACTTTTAACTTATTCCATTAATAGAGGCCTAATACTTTAGGGGTTCAGCAAGCAAGCCCAGTTTCTCCAGTCCACATGCTTTTCTTTCCTAGCCGACCATCAACTGTATTAAGCTTCTTGTGGCTAAAATTAGATGTTGGTATTAGGCCTGTGTTTTTTTATTTTTTATCAAACCAACCTAATTGTGTTCATTTGCTATGCAAGTAAAACCAAACCAACAAAAAATAAGTTAAAAAACTCATTCTCGACCTCTTTAGTTTTTGTGTAATTTCTCTTTTGTGGTTTGGTGTTGACATGATAAGTAACGGAGATAATCGAAAATTAATATATTCACTTCCTTAAAATTGTACTACAACAAGGGGTGTATCTACGATTAGAGCTATAGGATTAACTGAATCCAATAATTTTAATTCATACCTTATATTATTATACTATATACAAATAGTAATATCCCAACTCCATCAAATTCAAATTTTAAATTCGTCAAATCTTCAAACCCAAAAAATTCGAATCTTAAAATCCGCCTCTAACTATAGTACTATCTTAGGCAAAATAGTGTGTAGCAAAACTAATAATCAATCGTACATTTCATGGAACAATACTCATATTATCTGATTATTACAATTCATGTAACCACACGCCCACCTAGTCCTGGAAGATATCCACTCATTGTGCTCATTCTAATTCTATTTTTAAATTTATAAAATGACTAATGTGGGGTGATTCTATTGACTCATTAAATAGATATAGCAACAATAACACCAGAATTTCAAGCTTATAAGTTGGATCGAAAGGCAGCTGACTCTTCGAGTAAAGGAATAGAAACCGAAAAGAAATCTCATATACTAGTACATATTTTACTCGGTAATACAAACGAAAATATAAGACAACAAACTTAAACGTTACACAAAATACATGACCAAAATGTCCAGCAAATATTCTCTTCACATCCCAACATTTAGTATTTCACTTTCACATTCTTTCCTGAGGAATCCTTGGCCTCAACCTCAGCAATGCCTTCTACATCCATTCTACCGACGTCGTTAAACGTCTGGCCGGTCAACTGATCGGCCACTTTCAGTGTTGCGGCGGTTCTCCCCGCCGGAGTATCCTCCACGTCCACCACTATCTTTGATCCTCCGGTGCTACGCGTCTCATCTGTGGTTGTAGTGTCACGCATACTAGATGGTGCTAATGTGTCTTTAATTGCGTCTCTTACACTTCCAAGTGCACCAAAAATACCACCACCGCCGCCGCCGGAAGCCGCTGCCGCCTTATTCTCGTCCCTTTTCTCATAATCACCGCCTTCACTAATTTTCATCTCGTCCATTCTCCTCCTTGTTGCTTCTTCAGTCTCATGATATTTCTCCTGCAATGGAATTATTAACAACTTACCTACAACCCTAGAAACTTTTAACTTCTACATATTGAACTTTTATATACTGAATGTACAAAAAAGTACACATAAAAAAAACATAGTTCCTACAAGCTACAGCTCATATAGGTTGAACCAATAGCTTAATTCTTTTTAATTTCCTAACATTTCATGCTATAATAGGTTAAAATTTGCTCATAGTGCCAAAATTATTTTTCAATATAGAGATAAGTTTACATAAAACTACAACTCATTAATGGGAATCCATAATTTTTGTTTAAATCTCCTATCATTTCCTGCTATAATATTTCCTGCTTAATAGGTCAAAATACTAGGTTAGAATATACTCATAACAAGTGCGTACAAGCTGCAACTCATATGGTGGAATCAATAACTCAAATATTTTTTCTCTATCAATTCCTGCTATGATATTTCCTGCTATAATAGGTTAAAATACTAGGTTAAAATACGCTCATAGTCCAAAAATTATTTACTTCGTTCTATATAAGTTAAATATAATAAGTTATAACTTTAAATCTAATATTAGGCAATAACATTAACATTCTAAATTTGATGCAACATCTTATTGAAATCATAAAAAAAATGTACAACAAAGGGACATAGTTTTATTCCAAAATTCTACTAACAGAAACTAAGCAGAAGGCTATAAACGGCTAACCTTTGCAGCTTGATTAGTATCCTGTGCCTTCGGCTTAGCTGCTTCCGCCGTCTCCTCCGCCTTCTGCTTAGTCACTTCCGCCGTCTCCTCCGCCTTCTGCTTCGTAGCTTCAGCCATTTCTCCCGCTTTCTGTTTTGTCTCCTCCTTTTTCCCAGTCAACATATCCATTGCTCGTCTCGCCGCGTCAGCGGCAGAATCCTTCAGTTCTGTCAATTTGCCCACTGTGGTATCTTTGCCTTCTTTCGCTTTCTCGGCCGTGTAATCCTTGTATTCCTCAGTCTTCTGCATCGTTGTGTCCTTTGCTTCTTTAGCTTTCTCTGCTGCGTAGTCCTTGTACTCTCCTGCTTTAGCAGTTGTACTGTCTTTTGCTTCTTTAGCTTTCTCCATAGTTGTATCCTTTGCTTGTTTCGCCTTGTCCGCTGCATAGTCCTTGTACTCTACCGCTTTAGCAGTTGTACTATCTTTCGCTTCTTTGGCTTTATCTGCAGCATAATCTTTGCACTCCTCGGCTTTTTGCATCGTGGCATCTTTTGCTTGCTTTGCCTTTTCAGCAGCAGAATCCTTGTACTCTACTGCTTTACCAGTTGTACTATCTTTAGCTTGTTGTGTTTTTTCAGCAGCAACATCTTTTGAATGTCTTGCATTATCTGCCACTACTCCGGCGGTATCGCTTGTAACGGCGGCGGTTTCGTGGGCTTTTTCGGTGACTGCTTCTTTAGCATGTCCAAGAGTTCCTTGAACTGATTTGATTATGCTACCAATAACACCGGGCTTTTGTTCATATTCTTGAGCCCTTCTTTCTTTGTTTACATCACTGAGTTCGTCTGCTGCTAATCTTGCAGCTGCTTCTGCTCTTTCTTCTTTCATTGCAGCCCTTTCTTCTCTCACTGCTTGTCTTGACTCCATTGATTCTGCTTTTAAAATTTAAGAGTAACGCAAGAAGAAAATCAGAGTGTTGTTCTTCACTTTAGGAACTTTGAGATTAAGTGTACTTAAAATGATGTTCGTGGTTCTTCTCCGAATTAGGGCGTGCTATATATTAAGCTGGTAAAGAAATTTGATTGGACACGTGGAGGAAGGAGGGGGTTAGAAAGTGACACGTGGATGGTGTTGTGGGTGTTTGACACGTAGCATTGAAAGGTGTCACCTTGTAATGCATGCAAGGAGGAAGCTTAGGGTATGGGATTTGGTTCTTGATTCGAGGTGGTGGATAAGAGAAGAAGTTTCTGTTTTACCGTCAATGAGAGTTGAGATCGGTGGCTTTTGTCTACTGATCTCTCGGTCGCAATTACGGGAAAGTGTTCGGATCTCTGGAGTCAATCGAATTATTTTTTGGTCATATATTTTTACATGTCATTTAAAATATTTTAAATTATTAATTAATATGACTTACTTTTTACGTAATTTTTAAATATATAAATTTAATTTGAAAAGCTAAAAAATTTAATGTCATATATAATAAAAATTAAAAAGTTTAATTTTCGAAAAGCTTTTGTTGGGTGTACGATGGACCCAATGGGTTGTGGGCTGGCTTGGAATGAAAATGAAGAATTAATTCAAATAGTCGTCGATTCTATCATTTAAATTAAAAATAATCGGTGAATATATAATATATATATATATATAATTTATATATTATATATATAATTAATGTATAATTTATATATAATTTGAAAAAATAAATAATTAATATGGTTAGCTATTCGTGCAAAGATCGCGGGATTCATGTATAATCAAGCGAGTGCATTAAACTCGGAGAAAAGGATAGAATTTGTATAATTTTATCATGTATTTGTATTAAGAAAATTTATTATAGATTGAAGATGGGACATTCCAGTAACAGAGCCAACTACTTTTACCATTACAGTAAATATTTCTTGAGTCAATTTATAGTTTGCAAGTAATTTTGTATATGATGTATTTGGGATATTATTAGCGGTAAAATCATGAATTTTACACAAAGTTTACTATATATTTATAAAAAGTAATTTTTTTCCCTATATATAAAGTATAATTTTTTATATATTCAATGTAGTTTTCTGATGAAGACCGTTCAATTGAACAACCTTCACTGTAAGTGGCTATGCCATTGGATATCATAACATGAGGTGCATTGCTTGTTCAATAATGTTAGAAAAAATTACATTGTATAGCCGCTATAAAATATAATAGTAAAAAATATAGAATTTTTTATATACTAATGCATAATATAAATTGTATAATTTATACTATTCGATGTATATTTTGTATATTGACTAGCAAATGTAATAACTTTTTATTGATGGGCCAAACGCGCAACTTGCTCGTAAATGTTCATAAGTCCATAAGCAAGATAAGAAGCCCAATCGGGATTGGGCCAGAGGAGCATTTGCATCTATACCCGTTTTTGGGTCACATTTTAACTTGTGCCCGCTTCGCAAAAAAATGCAAACGCACCCACTTTTTCGCATAACTTCAGCATACGGGGCTGAAATAGTAAAGACAATCACGCGAAACTTCAGTATTCTAGTATACGGGTTTGCTGAACTAAGTGTGCTGAAGTTTTTGTTTGTAATCGCTGAACTTAAGCATAGTAGCTGAAGTTTTATTCTCTATTTGCTGAAGTTCTTGTTTGTAACTGCCGTACTTAAGCATCGTAACTGAAGTTTTGTTCTCTATTTGCTGAAGTTTTTGATGTAGTTGCACTAAATAAGTTGACGTTTTTTTGTCCTGTATTCATTAGTTTTGTCATTAATTTTTTTAAAAACTTCAGCAAAAGATGCTGGAGTTATTTAGTTCATTTATAGAAACTTCAGCACTAAATAAGCTGAAGTTTTTTTGTCCTGGATAAGCTTTTTAAAAAACTTCAGCAGAAGATGCTGAAGTTATTTAGTTCATTTGTAAAAACTTCAGCACTAAATAATCTGAAGTTTTTTGTCCCAGATTCATTAGTTTTGTCATAAAACTTTTTCAAAAGCTTTAGCAGAAGATGCCGAAGTTATTTAGTTCATTTGTAAAAACTCCAGCACTATATAAGCTAAAGTTTTTGAAAAAACTTTCTAATATACTAGATAAATAATCACCTTATTCTTTCATAGTGTATTACTACTATAAAATAATTAGATTGCTAACAGTATCTAAATTGTAAATTTCGGAAACAATAAACGTGAAAAGAACATAATTACGTGGAAATATTCACAAATTATTGTCTACTAACTTACGTAATTATTTATAATTTATATTTAAATAATCTGATAAATATACATGGGCAATCATCCCATGAACTGATATTTCATAGCAACACCAACAACAGCATAAGAAAGAAGAAAAAGAAAGAGGAGAAAACACTACTGAAAAATAGGCCTACGGGAACAGTTGTTTTGGCAACGGTTATAAAACCGTTGCAATAGATTAGGACGGTAACGGTTACAACTGTTACAATAGAGTTTGGATGAAACCATCACACTTTAGATACTAAACCGTTCCCGTTGACAGTTCACCGTACCATAGGTCTTCTCTATAGGAACGATTTTGTCAACCGTCCCAATAGATTAGGACGGTAACGGTTACAACCGTTATAATAGAGTTTGGATGAAATCAGCACACTTTAGATACTAAACCGTTCCTGTTGACAGTTCACCTTTACCATAGGTCTTCTCTATAGGTACGGTTGTGTCAACCGTCCCAATAGAACTATTTGTAGTAACGGTTTTGGAAATTTTGTAATATAGGAACGAGTATTTTGTTCCCTCCTCATTTTCCCCTGAATTTTGGTAAACCCGCCAATATAACCCTTGTTTCCTTTTATTACTTATTTATTTTATTTTGGTAAATATAATAACTAAATTAAAATTTATTCGACACTTCCGATGCTCTCGTCTTCCTCATCAAGTTCGTATTCTTGGCAGCAAACATTCCAAACCTAAATTCTAACCTTCCTCAATTCACCAGCAAACCTAATCTCACCTTCCTCAAATCACCATCCCAAATCCCTCATTCGCAAATCTCTGTCCCAAATCCCCAGCGTTTGGTTTATTCGCAAATCACCAGAAAACTTCCTCAAATCTTATTGCTGGTGATTTACTTTTATCTCATCTGCATTTGGTCCTAAATTCCCAAATCCTCAAATCTATTTGTTAACTAAAAATCCCCAAATCTCGATTGCTAACCCATAACTCCCAAACCCCCAAAGTCCCAAACTCCATTTGTTTCACTCGAAGGATCTGAAGAACAGAGGAATAATTTAAAGGCAGCGATTACGGGTGTAGAAAATATTTTACATCGCGAGAAAGTTTCGACCCAAAAGGCAATCAGTGAGAAATCAACTTCAGGTAATTTTTCCTTTGTAATTTGGGCATTATATTCTATAATCGTTCTTTTTTCCTTTAAGCTTTGTGGTGTGAGCAATGTATATGATTTCACTTCAGTGTATATTCTAGCCTAGTTTCTTGAATTAATTTTCTAACTTAGTTAAGGCACACAATTTTGCAGGATTTGAGATCTGGTAACATTATTATCGATATTGAATTAATTAAGAGAGATTTCGGATACTTTTGTTCGGTTGTTGAGGCCCGTCCCTTCTCCCACGCCCTCTTCTAGTTCAGCTGTCCAAGTCTTCAAGTTTGAAGCACAGTTGGTAATTTCTATCCTCCATGAAATTATAGCAACTCTGTGGTCCTTAAAGAGTATATTTTACATGGTGCATTTTGCATCCTATTCCTTATCACAGGCCATCCTTGCTTACATGTTGCTGATTGCTATTGGCGATTATTTAAAGGAGAAAAGAATTTTAAGTAGTTAGTATTGGTCCATGGCAAGAGGACAAGGATATTTTAGACTTGTTAGTTAGTAGTGGTGTAGGGATTGTTCAAATTTTGCATTTCCTTTATCATTATATGAAGCAGATATTGATTTGAGTTTGTTATCAAATGCTTATTTACTATTGTTGCAGGGGGATACATATTTCTTTTTTCACCATCATCAAAGGTTGAACTTGGATGCATCCGACATGGATTAGCCATTTGATGAATTTTCTGTTTGAATTTAGGTTTTGCAAAATGAGTTGTGAGATGATTTGTCTTTTGAGAGGCATCCCATGTTCCAATATTTTTAGTTTCAGTCTGACTTGAAGTACTAAATTTATGCACGCAAATGGTTTCATTAGCTGTTACCTTTTCTCATTATTAGTACTTTCAAGTTTCAACAACTGAAGCATCTAAATGTGGATATCAGTGGCTGTAATCTATTGAGATAAGCAGTGTTACAGCCATAGTTGTTCAAATTAAGTAGCTTTCGATATATTCAGCCAGACCTGAAAGCTCTATTTGTGGATATCAATATCTCCTGAATAGATGGTATCCCATAAAAAGATGATCCATTTTTCAAATCCAAGAATAGATATAAATGAGCATGACTTTCGACAATCTAGCTAGCTTCCTTTTTTCTTGTCTTTATAGACTTTATTTTGTAAATGTTCCACTTTTCTCTTTATCTCTGCCTTTTGTGTCTGCAAGTTTTGTGACTCTTGATTTTGTCTTTGGATCTGTGCATTGTGATCTTTTTACCAATATGAAATATGCATGTTGCTGATTTCTATGTTTGCACTAGATGCGCACATGTTTGGCCATATTTTCTTTCTGTATTCTGCTTGATGATACTGAACAACTGCTCCATTTTCTGCGTCGTAATTCTTCCATATGGCCATTTGAACAGCACATTCTCGTCCAAGAACTGGGGTGTGTGTTCAACTTTTGAAGTTGGTCATCCTTTACTTCATGCATATTTTTTCTGATTGCTATATTTGCTCCAGATGTGCACATGTTTGGCCATGTTTCCACCAGATGCGCACATCATTGAAGCAATCAGTTTTGCTGTTGATTGTGTGTGCGATAAGTAATAACATATGCCTATCATGATGTGCCTCTCTTCATGTGATATTGAAATGTTGATCTGCACTTTGATATCACCTCTAAGCACCTCAACTCCTTCTGTATGTACTTGCCAATAGAATCTGCATAAAGTATATGGCAACAGAGTATTCTTCCAAATAGTAGGGCATATAGACAGTAACTTTTGCCTTCCCTAAGAATATGTGAAATTCGAATATTGCATTCCTCCATCAGCATTTTAATTGAAAACTTTCTCTGTGTGTATTGTGTGTGCGTGTGTTTGAATTGCGCTTAAGGTAGTTTGGCAGAGAAGAGACTAATATAGCATTTATAGAACTTTAAAACTTTCAGGTGAAACTTTTTGAGTCAGTCTAGTCTTCGATGAGTCAGTCACACTTAGGAACTGTTATGACTTCTTGCCATAGCTTTTTAAGTCCCAGTTCAGTCAGTCACATTGTCACCCACCCTTGGTAGTAGTTGCCCTGTCTTACTGGTATCATTTTATAGTCCAACCATTTCAATTTGAGGCATTACAAGCAGCTAGATTATATATTATATAGAAAAATGAACAAGCAATCATCATACTTGGAAACTCAACTTCAGATTTCAGTCAAGTTAATTAATTTGTTAGAGAGTGGATAGGAAATATATTGGTCAAACTAGAACCAATAAAGGCCACAACAAAATTCTAATCATTCTTGTGGAAAACTCTATAGACTCTTTTAATAATATAATAACCACCATGGAAATAAGGAACCAGTGACTTATTTTAAAACTTGTAAAACCACAATCCTGTTTGGTTTTCCAATAAGATCCTATAAAGTCCATAGTGAGTAAAATTCATGTACAGGAAAATTTTGTCTTGTGTTGTCTGTATCTCACTTGTAGAGGCACAAGTTAATCTTCTATCTGAAATAAAGTATAATCTGATGTTGGTTCGCTCTTGTGCACCTGCATGAAAAATGATCCCAGTTTATGAGATACACATGTCCCTTCAATCTCAAAATGCATATCTGTGCACATATATCTATAGGGAATCATCGAAAAATGCTACCCAACAATATAAACTTGTCATATTCTTTTCTGCATTGTGATATTCTATATAATGTATAAGCTAGCTGCTTTTTAAGATGATGCTGCAGTATGCATTCTCTTTTAGTATCTGTTATTCTACAAATATTAGTATTTGTCACATAGTAATATAGCTTCACAGTTGGAATGGAGAAAATGGAAGAGAGGATGCAACAAAGAATGCATGAAAAGTTGAACGAACAAAAGGATTCTATGGAACAAAATATTACAATGAACGTCATCGCACGACTTCATCTGAACCCAGATTTGCGACTTGATCCTAACATGTTAAGGTTCAGTGCACGTTCACCTGTAGATGCTTCCGCTGCACAACAAGCTGTTGTTCAACTAAACAGTTGACCATCTGCTGGTAGTAACAATCAAGGTCAGTACGTATAAAATATTATAACAATCAACTTCACTTGAATTTAAAAGGTAGAGATGCAACGTCTATGTGTTGGAACTTTTTGCTTCTTTTGTTTAAGATCTTCTTGATAAACTTTGCCAATATCTTTAGCAATTCTAATTAGTTGTGCCTATCTCATCACGATAATCTGATTGTTTAACTTGTATCTTGCATGATTAACTCAACACTTGTATTAAAAGGAAGTACCAAAACTTTTGTACCATTGTTAACCATTGTGTTATTTAGAGGATTTCCGGTGTAGTTGAACCAATTCAAAGGATTAATAGGAAAATAAGGGCTATAAACACCATTTGATTGTCTAATGAAATGAGATTGGAGTAGTGCAGTTGTCCAATGAAAATAAAGGCTTAGGTCAACTTCTAAATTGCTTTGTTGTTTGTCGGTGAATCTGGTGGATTAGAGACTTATATGTCACTATAAGGATAAGTGTGAGATTGTAAGATTTTTAGTTGTAGAGAATCCTTCATTTATCTTAGAAGGAAAATTATTTGGCTTTGGCATGAGATGGACTAGCATATAGCAAAACATGTACAGAGAATAATAGCCGACTCTAAATAATTTCAGATTGATGTATAACTGATTGATTGTTGATTTATATACTGCTTCGCACTGCATATGCAAGTGAATTTTGTGATGTGTGGTTCTCACTCTCTTCCTATATGTTTTAGAGCCTCCATTACCTCTAGATATGTGTAGAACATTGGTACATTTAGAATTTTGTATTAGGTTAGAGTGTCAGATTGTTCTCATAGTGGATTTCAATTTTGTTTTCATATTTCACATTGCTACTTGGATTTGTAGCTCTAGTCAAGTGTGAGCTAGCTTGTCCTTGCCAGTACCAGGGATAATCAGGGTTTCTAGCTTATGATGTGTCATTGAGTCTGTACTCTGTTGATTCTTGATGACCAGATGTCTGTGGGTTCTATAAGTGACTTGGTATTCGGCTATATTGCATCGTTAGGGAATAAGACTTTCGGAATATTAGTAGACATTTACCATTTTGAGAATACTGTCACTTTCGAAGAAATGAAACCAAGCTTGACGTGATGAATTATGGTGTAGTTGTATATTCTCGCTTTATATAAGTGTGCGCTCAAACAATGGTCATTGATCAGCTGAAAGAACGGTTTAAATAGTTGATGTTTCGTGCTGGTTTTGTAATTATGTTTGTGATTCTTCTTATAAATTATTCTTTACTTTGCCATCATAGCTTGATAGTTTGAAAGTCTTGGTCTTTGGTAATAATATCAGATTATTATAATGTTGCATATAGTTTATTGAGATGAATAAGTTGGATTAATAAAAGAAGAACGAAAATAGTTAAATGCTTGAGTATTCTTAGACCGGATTCTGTTGAAGGGTAATAACTTTATTTTTCCTCTTTTGTAGGTGGAGTAGATCAAGAAATGGATGATGAAGACGATGAAGAACTAGACCTTACTTGAAATGAATTTTGTATTGTTATAGATAAATGTTCTAGGAATCTTTTATTACCAACATTTTTTAAACTTATTTACTCTTTTGAAATGTACTAAACTTATGCACTAATGGGGTAGAATATTTATTTTATGGATAATTTTATATTATTAATAGTTTCATTTTATGATGTATTTAAATTTTAGTGTTATTATCATTTTTTATATGTATAAATATTTATTTATAACAGGTGCTATATTTTGGTTTTAACTGAACTGATACAATTACCTACCAGAACTGTTGTAATAGGACACAAATGACATTCCAGTAGACAATGTAAACCGTTGCAATAGGTCTCATAGACTGTTCCAAATACAAATATAACTGTTACCATAGCCTAAAGAAACTGTGACTATATCCAACATAACCGTAGCAATAGCTTACATAAGTGTTGCTTTAAATAATATGGTAACGGTTAAAAACCATTGTATAAACAATACAGTGACGGTTTTGAACCGTTCCAATTGAAAAGAATAACCGTTCCAACAGAGAAAGGAAAAACCGTTGCGATACACTTATCTATTGTCACGACAATGCAAATGGTTGCAAGAACCATTCCAGTAGACCTATGGGCACGGCGGCCGATGTGACGGTCTGTAAACCGTTCCAATATTCCTATGGCAATGGGTTTGCTGTCTGTTGGAATAGTTTTCCAACCGTTACCGTAGACCAATTTTTCAGTAGTGAGAAGGAGAGAAATTGGGCTGAATTTGTTTAAAAAGTGGGTACAAGTTAAAACTTTTTAAGAAAATGAGTATAGGTTAAATGGGGGCGACCAAATAGAATGCCCCGTACAATTTTTACAAGTCAAACACTGAAATTAGATGAGAAATATTTGGATAAAATTAATAAATAGTCATTTTGAAATATTTTGAAATTTTACATGTGGAATGTGAAACTCCACCACAATAATTATTTTTCAATTACAAAATTGAGAATTGGCTAGCCCGTAATTACCACGAAATATACCCCCTGAGGTATAAAGAGGTTATAACAAAAATGATATTATATCTGTACTTGATACGACAAGGGCATTTGCATCTATACCCGCTTTTTGTGTCATATTTTAACTTGTGTCGCTTTGTAAAAAAATTGCAAGCGTACCCGTTTTTTCGCATAACTTCAGCATACGGGGCTGAAGTAGCAAAGACAATCACGTAAAACTTCAGCATTCTAGTAGCCGGGCCTGAAGTTCAGTTCTAGAGCTGAAGTTTTTATTTTGTAACTAGCAAACTCTTTTGTTTTGTACTGGCGAACTTCAACTATAGAGCTGAAGTTTTTATTTTGTAACTCGCGAACTTCAACTCTAGAGCTGAAGTTTTCATTTTGTAACTGGCGAACTTCAGCTCTAGAGCTGAAGTTTTTGTTTTGTAACTGGGAACTTCAGCTTTAGAGCTGAAGTTTTTGATTTTGTAATTGGGAAACTTCATCTCTAATTTTTGTTCTATAGTTGATTAACTTCAGCATGTTGTAGGCCTCTTCGACTTATTAGTCTCTGCAGCCTTGCTCTTCTCAACCTTGAATTCGTTAATTTAATAAGTATTAATATGACAGAGTAGCTGATGGGGCACATTGATGGCGTTCTCGTGATAATTTTGATAAAATAAAGATTGACAATGATAATATTCACATGTTGCTTGAATCGAGTCATTTTCCAACTAGGGAAAATACTTATTAAATTAAGAACTGTCAAATACTAGAAGATTACCAGTGATGCTTCGAAGCTCTGCTATGATTTTTGAAAGTCCAACACTTGCTAATCCAGCCTGTAATCAAATAAAACCAGCTATAGGAATTTAAAATTGACAGAAAAGAGATAGTCAAAATGGAGAGAAGAATAATCATTAAAAAGCAACCCAAGTGGGAGACAGTTAAATTTCAAATAACTTTTATTGTCTCTTGATTTGGGATTTTTAATGTTATAATAATCTAAGTGGAAGTCCCTAGTATATTTGCTTTAGCTTCATTAATAAAAGAGATCAATGTTGAATTCATCGTTGTAGAAGAAGAAAGAAGAAAACGAAGGAGGAGAAAGGGGGCTGAAGTTGTTTAAAAAGTGGGTACAAGTTAAAAGTGTGATTACCCAAACGGTCATCACTTGTTTTAAATTAAATTCTATGACTCTGAGGCTTTAGAAACCTCATTTAGAGTCACCTCAATTTGCGTGCGCAGTCCGTGCGCGTAGTCGAAAAACTTAAATACGAAAATCTATAAAAAATGGTAAAATTTGGTTATAAAATGAATTATTTTGACTTCGGTCAACGTTTTGGGTAAACGGACCCGAACCTATGATTTGATGGTTCCGGATGGCCCGTAGAAAAATATGGGACTTCGGCGTATACCCGAAATCGAATTTCGAGGTCTCAAGCCCGAGAAATGAATTTTTGAAAGAAATTATTTTCTGAAATTATTTAAGAAAATTAGAAATAAAATTTGATTAGAACATGTTAGTATCAGGCCAATATATTGGTTCCAGTGCCCGATACAGGTCTTATATATGATTTAAGATGTATCTATGAAATTAGATAAAAAACGGATATCACTTGACGTGATTCGGACCTAAATTGAAAAATTTGATATTTTAAGAAGTTTGAAAGAATTCATGGATTTTGAGGTTTAATCCGATGTTTATGATGTTATCTTGGCGATTTGATCATACGAATAAGTCCGTAGGATATTTTTTAGGTTGTGTGCATATTTGATTTGGAGACCCGAGGGCTAGGGTGGGTTTTGGATAGACCACGAATGCATTTTGGGCCTCGAAACATAGCTGGTGCAATTCTGATCTGCAGGCTTCGCATTTGCGAAGCCAGTCTCGCAAATGTGAGCTTGCAAATGGGAGAGGTGGATTGTGTAGGCCTGATCGCAAATGCGACCAATTGGTTCGCAAATGCGACGTTTTTTATCGCAACTGCGAAAGTCCGAGATTTTCAAAGGGTTCGGAAATGCGAACAATAATTCGCAATTCCCATATCAGCAGGTCGAGGTTTGCAATTGCAAAACCCTGTTTGCATTTCCCATAACTGAGACCTGCATTTTTTTTATACTTAGCCGATTTTAAACCATTTTTTCATATCTTTTCAAAACACACTCCTTTGGGCGATTTTCCAAGAACAACTCTCCTTCTAAATCGATTGTAAGTTAGTTTTTACTCATTTCCTTCAATCATTAACATTTTTAACATGATTTCAACCTAAAATCAAAGATTTTCATGGGAAAATTGGGTGTTTTTTTGTAGAACCTAGGTTTTTCAAAAATTGGGGATTTGGACCTCAATTTGAGGTCCGATTTCAAAATAAATTATATATTTTAGTTCGTGGGGGAATGGGTAATCCGATTTTAGTTCGAACCTCGAATTTTTACCATATGGGCCCGGGGGCAATTTTTGACTTCTTGGGTAAAACTTTGGAAAACTCATTTTCATGCATTGGGGTTGATTCATTCAGTGTTTATTGATGTAATTAAGTAATTTATGATTAGATACGAGCGAATTGGTGGTGGAATCAAGGGGCAAAGCTATAATTGAGACTTGAGTTGTGTTCAAGGCATCGCGGTAAGTGTTCGGTCTAACCTTAGCTTGAGGGATTAGGAGTTGTGTCATATTTGCTAATTGCTTCTTGTCGAGTACGACGTATAAGCATGGTGACGAGTATCTATACGTTGGTGTCGAGCATGACCATGAGTCTTAAATTGATAGATATTATGTTCTTAAATGTTACTACAGATGCTCTAATTGATGATTCATGATATACACTAAGATTTGGGTTTATCCTCGTGGATTTTATTTATGATTTAGTTTTGGTATTGATTGAACTGAGTAGGAATTAAGCTAGGATTGGTTATAGCTGATTCTCCCTTGCCGGGATGGTTGATTTGATATTGTTGTTCCCTTGCCGAAATTTTATTATGATATTGTGTTGGATTGAAATGGGAGCGAAGGTATGCCTACCACAAGTTATTGATGAAATGGGAGCGGGTGGTACGCCTACCACGAGTCATTGATGAAATAGGAGCGGGTGGTACGCATACTACAAGTTATAATGAAATAGGAGCGGGTGGTACGCCTACCACGAGTTATGATGAAATGGGAGCGGGTGGTACGCCTACCACGAGATTTGATGAAATGGGAGTGGGTGGTACGCCTACCACGAGGTATGAGGAATGGGATCGAGTTGCACGCCTGCAACGAGGTGTGTACTAAAAGTGAAATTTGCCTTTATTTTTCCTTATTCGTGTTAGAGTTAAGTTGTTGATTTCCTTATATTCCTCTTAAGGTTCTGAATTCTATCCCCGGAGCATGATCCATTTCCCAGCTTTATCTTGTTTATTTTCGTCTCTCTCTCTCTCTCTCTCTCTCTCTCTCTCTCTCTATATATATATATATATATATATATATATATATATATATATATATATATATATATATA
>MU683396.1:67176-123589 GCA_026770625.1 Nicotiana glauca
CCTCGCCGGGGTTAGGCCAGGAACTTACCAGCACATGGGGTCGGTTGTGCTGATACTACACTCTGCACTATGTGCAGATCCTAGAGCATCGTTTGATCATCAGCACTAGATCATGAGTCAACCTTCAGTCCACAGAGACTCCGAGGTAGCCCTGCTGGCGTCCGCATGCCCGACGTCTATTCTATCAGTTTTATGTTCTGTTGTCATTTGTACTCGAGACAGACTATGTTCTTTTCTTTCAAACACTTATTCGTAGTAATCCTAGACAATCCGTGGATGTTGTGACACCAGGTTCTGGTTAGAGGCATGTGTTGGTATTCGGGATATTTTGGTTTTATATTTGTTTAATACTTCCGCTAAATTTCATATTTCGCTGTTATTTAATCGTTTATCACCTGTTAATATGATTGGTAAAAAGGATTAAAACAAAAGCGTTAAGAATTTAAAATTTCGTAGCTTGCTAGCTTCTATGAGTATGCGCCATCACGACTCCCGAGGGTGGGAAATTTGGGTCGTTACAAGTTGGTATTAAAGCTCTAGGTTACATAGGTCTCACAATTCAAGGACAAGATTAGTAAAGTTCGAGGGATCGATACAGAGACGTATGTATTTATCCTCCAGATTTAGGAAAAGTTTTACATTTGTTCTTTCTTGTCGTGCGGTTTGGTTTCTCAATGCTAGTTGAATCCGAGAAGGAGCCCAGACTCCTGCTACTCGCACTCCGGAGCAAGTAGCTCCTCCGATTCAGACTCCAACGACTCAGCCAGTTGGAGCAGTATAGCCGGGTGTGGTAGCCCAGACCGGTGAGGGCGCAACCATGTCTACCGATGCTTTGTGGAGACTGGACAGGTTCACCTAGCTCTTCACTACTACCTTCAGCGGTGCATCTACCGAGGATCCTCAGGATAGTCTATACAGCTGCCACAAGTTTCTTCGAAACATAGGGATTGTTGAGACCAATGGGGTCGACTTTGCTACATTTCGTTTGTTAGGATCCCCCAAGACTTGGTGGAAGTATTGTTGCTTAGCTAGACCATCTGGATCGCCAGCCCTAACTTGGGAGCAGTTTTCAGTGTTCTTTCTGGAGAAGTTTCTCCCCATTACTCAGCGAGAGGCCTATCGGAGGCAGTTCTAGTTTCTTCATCAGGGATCCATGACTGTCACCTGGTACGAGACCATATTCATAGATTTGGCTTGCTATGCCCTTATTATACTTCCCACTAAGAGGGAGAAAGTGAGACAGTTTATTGATGGACTCACTCAGCCGATTCATCTCCAGATGGCTAGAGAGACTAGGAGTGAGATATCCTTCTAGGAGGCGACCAATGTGGCCCGGAGGATTGAGATGGTACTATCACGGGAGGTGGTTATAGGGCAAACAAGAGGCCCCATCATTCAGGCTGATTTAGTGGTACCTCGTTTGGAGGTAGAGATTCATATGGTAGAGGCCATCCTCCTAGGTCCTTTCAGTCAGCTCTTCAGGTTTCTTACGGTGCTTCAGGTAGCCGTTGTCCTCAGATGCAGTATTCTGATCAATAGTCCTTCAGTACACCACCAACACCTATCAGTGCACCACCAGCACCTATCAGTGCACCACCAGCACCTATTAGTGCACCACCGCTTCAGAGTTTATAGGGTCGTCAGCCCCAACAGCCGAGGGCTTATTTTACTTGTGGCAACACGGGGCACATTGCTAGGTATTGCCCTCGCGCACCAGGTGGCTCTCAACATCAGAGTTCCCGTGCTATGGTTCAGGTACCAGGTGCCCTACAGCCCGCCCAAACAGCTAGAAGTGGGGGTAGAGGTGCTAGAGGTGGAGGTAGAGGTGCTAGAGGTAGAGCTCAGACCACTAGAGGTGGGGGCCACCTAGCAGCAGACCGACCCAGAGATGTGGTTTAGGGTGGTGGGGCCCAGACCTAATGTTATGCTCTTCAGGCCAGGCCCGAGGCTGAGGTATCCGATATAGTTATTATAGGTACGGTTCTGGTTTGTGATAGAGATGCTTAAGTGTTATTTGATCCAGGGTATACATATTCGTTTGTGTTATCTTATTTTGCACCATACCTGGTCATGCCTAGTGGTTTATTAAGTGTTCCTATTTATGTGACTATGCCGGTGGGTAATCCTATAGCGGTCGATCGAGTCCATCGTTCTTGTATTGTGGTGATTGGGGGACTAGAGACTCGTGTAGATTTGTTGCTTTTATACATAGTTGACTTTGATATTATATTGGGGATGGACTGGTTAATACCTTACCTTTCTATCTTGGACTATCATGCCAAGACTGTGACTTTGGCCTTACCAGGTTTTCCTCATTTAGAGTGGAGAGGGACCCCTAGTCATTCTTCTCGTAGTGTTATCTCCTATGTGAAGGCTCGTCCTATGGTCGAGAAGGGGTGTTTGGCCTATTTGGCATATGTTCGTGATTCAAGCGCTAAGGTTCTTTCTATTGATTCTGTTCCCGTTGTTCGTGAGTTTCCTGATATATTCCTTTTAGACCTGCCGGGTATGCCACCCAAAAGGGATATTGACTTTTGCATCGATGTGGCTCCGGGCACTCAGCCTATTTCTATCCCGCCGTATCGTATGGCCCCGCCTGAGTTGAAATAATTAAGGGAGTGGTTGCAAGATCTTCTTGAGAAGGGTTTCATTAGACCCAGTACTTCGCCTAGGGGTGCGCCGGTGTTATTTGTCAAGAAGAAGGATTGGTCAATGAGAATGTGTATTGATTATCTGCAATTGAACAAGGTAACAATCAAGAATAAGTATCCACTACCGAGGATTGATGATTTGTTCGATCAACTTCAGGGTGCCAAGGTATTTTCAAGATTGACTTGAGATCTGGCTACCATCAGTTAAGGATTTAGGCATCCGATGTCCCTAAGACAGCTTTCCGCACTCGGTACGGACATTATGAGTTCTTGGTTATGTCATTCGGGTTGACAAATGCCCCAGCATCTTTTATGGATTTGATTAACCGAGTGTTCAGGACTTATTTGGATTCGTTCGTGATAGTCTTCAATGATGATATATTGATATTCCCATAGCCAGGAGGAGCACGAGCAGCACCTTAGAGTGGTTCTTCAGACTCTGAGGGATAGTCAGTTATATTCCAAGTTCTCTAAGTGTGAGTTTTAGCTGAGTTCGGTTGCATTTCTGGGTCATATTCTATCAGTAAAGGTTATTCAGGTGAACCCAAAGAAGATTAAGGCAGTCAAGAGCTGGCCTAGACCAACATCAGCTATAGAGATTCAGAGTTTCTTGGGATTGGCAGGCTGCTATCGTCGATTCGTTGAGAGGTTTTCATCTATTGCAGCCCCGATGACCAGATTGACCCAGAAAGGTGCCCAGTTCAGATGGTCGGATAAGTGTGAGGCGAGCTTTCAAAAGCTCAAGACAGCTCTGATTACGGCACCGTTGTTGGTTTTTCCCACATGTTCAGGGCCTTATACAGTTTATTGGGATTCTTCCCGTATTAGGCTTGGTGTAGTGTTGATGCAGGATGACAAGTTCATTGCCTATGCTTTGCGGCAGTTGAAGATTCACGAGAAGAACTATTCGGTTCAGGATTTGGAGTTGGAATCCATAGTTCACGCATTGAAGATTTGGAGGCATTATCTGTATGGCGTGGCATGCAAGGTGTTCACGGATCACAAGAGTCTTCAGTATTTGTTTAAGCAAAAGGAGTTGAATTTGAGGCAGAGGAGGTGGATGGAGTTGCTGAAAGATTATGATATCACCATCTTATATCATCCGGAAAAGGCCAATGTGGTGATCGATGCTTTTAGTAGGAAGTCAGCCAGTATGGTAAGTCTTGCTTATATTTCAGTCGGTGAGAGGCCGCTTGCTTTGGATGTTCAGGCTTTGGCCAATCAGTTTGTGAGACTAGGTGTTTACTGATCCCAGTCGTGTGTTAGCTTGCACGGTCGCTCGTTCTTCTTTATTGGAGCATATTCGTGATCGGCAGTATTATGATCCCCATTTGTGTGTTCTTAGAGACAATGTGTAGTGGGGAGGTGCCAAGAAGGTTACCTTAGATGATGATGGAGTTTTGAGATTGTAGGGTTGCGTTTGTGTGCCTAATGTGGATGGGCTCCGAGAGTTGATCAAAGCTCCCGATACTCTATTCATTCGGGCGCTGCGAAGATGTATCAGGATTTGCGGCAACATTATTGGTGGCGTAGAATGAAGAAGGATATTGTCGCATATGTGGCTCGGTGTTTGAATTGTCAGCAGGTCAAGTACGAGCATCAGAGGCCTGGTGGTTTATTTCAGAGGATTGAGCTTCCCGAGTGGAAGTGGGAGCAGATCACTATGGATTTCGTTGTTGGACTCCCTACAGACTCGGAAGAAGTTTGACGCAGTATGGGTCACTGTTAATAGGCTGACCAAGTCAGCACATTTCATTCCTGTGGCAGTCTCCTATTCTTTTGAGAGGTTAGCCGAGATCTACATCCGGGAGATTGTTCGCCTTCATGGTGTGCCCGTATCTATCATTTCGGACCAAGGTACGCAGTTTACTTCACATTTTTGTAGAGCAGTTCAGTGAGAACTAGGCACACGGGCTGAGTTGAGCACAACATTTCATCCCCAGACGGACGGACAGTCCGAGCGGACCATTCAAATATTAGAGGATATGCTCCGAGCCTGTGTCATTGACTTTAGAGGCTCGTGGGATCAGTTTTTACCTTTAGCGGAGTTTGCCTACAACAACAGCTACCAGTCGAGTATCCAGATGGCTCCTTATGAGGCTTTATATGGTAGACGATGTCAGTCTTCGGTTGGATGGTTTTGAGCCGGGAGAGGCTCGGTTGTTGGGTACAGATTTGGTTAGGGAGGCCTTGGACAAGGTCAGGATTATTCAGGATAGGCTCCGTATGACTCAGTCCAGGCAAAAGAGTTATGCAGACCGCAAGGTTCGAGATTTGGCTTTTATGGTCGGTAAGCGGGTATTGCTCCGAGTGTCGCCTATGAAAAGTGTGATGAGATTTGGGAAGAAGGTCAAACTTAGCCTTAGGTTCATTGGTCCATTTGAGATACTTGATCAAGTGGGAGAGATGGCTTATAGACTTGCATTGTCGCCGAGCATATCAGCCGTGCATCCAGTGTTTCATGTGTCCATGCTTTGGTGGTATCACGGCGATCCATCCCACATGTTAGATTTTAGCACTGTCAAGTTGGACAAGGACTTGCTTATGAGGAGGAGTCGGTAGCTATTTTAGACCGGCAGGTTCGTCAATTGAGGTCGAAGAGTTTTCCTTCTGTTCGTGTGCAGTGGAGAGGTCAGCCTCCTGAGGCATCGATCTAGGAGTCCGAGTCTGATATGCAGAGCTGTTATCCCTATCTTTTCCCCGACTCAGGTACTTCCTTCTTTTGTCCATTCGAGGACGAACGGTTATTTTAGAGGTGGAGAATGTGATGACCCAAACGGTCATCACTTGTTTTAAATTAAATTCTATGACTCCGAGGCCTTGGAAACCTCATTTAGAGTCACCTCGATTTGCATGCATAGTTCGGGTACGTCGCCAGAAACTTAAATATGAAAATCTGTGAAAAATGGTAAAATTTGGTTATAAAATGAATTATTTTGACTTCGGTCAACATTTTGTGTAAACGAAATCGGACCCATGATTTGACGGTCCCAGAGGGTCTATAGGAAAGTATGGGACTTGGGCGTATACACTGAATCAAATTGTGAGGTCCCAAGCTCGAGAAATGAATTTTTGATTTTTTTTAAAGAAATTAGAAATGAAATTTGATTAGAACATGCTAGTATCGGGCCAATATTTTGGTTCCGGCGCCCTGTACAGGTCTTATATATGATTTAAGATATTTCTGTGAAATTTGATGAAAAACGGATAGCATTTGACGTGATTCGGACCTAAATTGGAAAATTTGATGTTTTAAGAAGTTTGAAAGAATACATGGATTTTGAGGTTTAATCCGATGTTTATGATGTTATCTTGGCGATTTAATCGCACGAACAAGTCCGTAGGATGTTTTTGAGGTTGTGTGCATATTTGGTTTAGAGCCCCGAGGGCTCGGGTGCATTTTGGACCTTGAAAAATAGCTAGTGCATTTCTGATCTGCTGGATTTGCATTTGCGAAGCCAGTCTCGCAAATATGAGAGGTGGACTGAGCAGGCCTAATCGCAAACACGACCAATGCGACATTTTTTATCGCAATTGCGGAAGTCTGGGATTTTCAAAAGGTTTGCAAATGCGAACAATATTTCGCAATTCCCATATCAGCAGGTCGGGGTTCGCAATTGCGAACCCCTGTTCGCATTTCCCATAACTGATACCTGCATTTTTTTTTATACTTAGCCAATTTTAAACCATTTTGTCACATCTTTTCAAACCACAAACTCCTTTGGGCGATTTTTCAAGAATAACTCTCCTTCCAAATCAATTGTAAGTTAGCTTTTACTCATTTCCTTCAATCATTAACATCTTTTAACATGATTTCAACCTAAAATAAAAGATTTTCATGGGAAAAATTGGGTGTTTTGGGTAAAACCTAAGTTTTTCAAAAATTAGGGATTTGGGCCTCAATTTGATGTCCGATTTCAAAACAAATTATATATTTGAGTTCGTGGGGGAATGTGTAATCGGATTTTGGATCGAACATCAGGTTTTGACCATGTGGGCCCGAGGGCAATTTTCGATTTTTTGGGTAAAACTTTGGAAAACTCATTTTCATGCATTGGGGTTGAGTCATTTGGCGTTTATTGATGTAATTAAATAATTTATTATTTGATAAGAGCTAATTGATGGTAGAATCAAGGGGTAAAGCTATAATTGAGACTTGAGTTATGTTTAAGGCATCGCGGTAAGTGTCTGGTCTAACCTTAGCTTGAGGGATTAGGAATTGTGTCCTATTTGCTAATTGCTTCTTGTTGAATATGATGTATAGGGATGGTGACGAGTATCTATACGTTGGTGTCGAGCAAGATCGTGAGTCTTAAATTGACAGATATTGTGTTCTTAAATGTTACTACGGATACTCTAATTGATGATTCGTGATATATAGCGAAGATTTGGGTTTATCATCGTGGATTTTATTTATGATTTAATTTTGGCACTGATTGAACTAAGTAGGAATTGCGCTAGGATTGGTTATAGCTGATTCTCCCTAGCCGGGATGGTTGATTTGATATTGTTGTTCTCTTGTCGGAAAATTTCTATGTTGCTTTTGTTTCCTTGCCGGGATTTTATTGTGATATTGTGTTGGATTGAAATGGGAGCGGGCTACCATAGTTATTGATGAAATAGGAACGGGTGGTATGCCTACCACGAATCATTGATGAAATGGGAGAGGGTGGTATGCCTACCACAATTTATAATAAAATGGGAGCGGGTGGTACGCCTACCACGAGTTTTGATAAAATGGGAGCGGGTGGTATGCCTACCATGAGATTTGATGAAATGGGAGCGGGTGGTACGCCTACCACAAGGTATGAGGAATGGGATCTGGTTGCATGCCTGCAACGAGATGTGTATTAAAAGTGAAATTTGCCTTTATTTTTCCTCATCTGTGTTAGAGTTAAATTGTTGATTTCCTTATATTCATCTTGAGGTTCTGTATTATCTGCTATCCCCGGAGCATGATCCCTTTTCCAGCTTTATCTTGTTTATTTTCGTCTATATTTTTGTTTGTATATATATAACTGCAAAGGTTTATCCGGAGTCTGGTCCTAGCCTCGTCACTACCTCGCCGGAGTTAGACCAGACACTTACCAGCACATGGGGTAGGTTGTGCTGATACTACAAACTGCACTATGTGCAGATCCCGAAGCAGCATTTGCTAATCAGTAGTAGATCAGGAGTCAACCTTCAGTCCACCGAGAATCTGAGGTAGCCCTGCTGGCGTTCGCAGGCCCGACATCTCTTCTATTAGTTTTATGTTCAGTTGTCATTTGTACTCGAGACAGACTATGTTCTTTTCTTTCAAACACTTATTTATAGTAATCCTAGACAGTCCGTGGATGTTATGACACCAGGTTCTGGTTAGAGGCATGTGTTGGTTTTCGAAATATTTTGGTTTTATATTTATTTAAGACTTCCGCTAAATTTCATATTCTGCTATTATTTAATCATTTATCACCTGTTAATATGATTTGTAAAAAGGATTAAAACAAAAGAGTTAAGAATTTAAAATTTTGTGGCTTTCCTAGCTTCTATGAGTAGGCGCCATCACGACTCCCGAGGGTGGAAAATTCGGGTCGTGACATGTTGGTATCAGAGCTCTAGGTTACATAAGTCTCACAATTCATTAACAAGCTTAGTAGAGTGTGAGAGATCTGTACGGAGACGTCTGTATTTATCCCTAGAGGCTAAAAAGTTAGGAAAAGTTTCACATTTGTTCTTTCTTGTCGTGTGGCTTGGTATCTCAATGCTAATTAAATCTGAGGAGGAGCCCAGACTCCTACTACTCGCACTACGGAGTAGGTAGCTCCTCAGATTCAGACTCCAGCGACTCAACCAGTTGGAGCAGTATAGCCGGGTGTGGTAGCCCAGACCGGTGAGGGCGCAACCATGTCTACCAATGCTTTGTGGAGACTGGACAAGATTAGCGAACTCTTCACTACCACCTTCAGCGGTGCATTTACCGAGGATCCCCAGGATTATCTATACAGCTGCCACAAGGTTTTTCGGAACATGGGGATTGTTGAGACCAATGGGGTTGACTTTGCTACATTTCGCTTGTCTGGATCCGCCTAGACTTGGTGGAGGGATTATTGCTTAGCTAGACCAGCTGGATCGCCAGCCCTGACTTGGGAGCAGTTTTCAGTGTTCTTTCTGGAGAAGTTTCTCCCCATTACTTAGCGAGAGGCCTATCAGAGGTAGTTCGAGCATCTTTCGCATGGATCTATGATTGTCACCCAGTACGAGACCAGATTCATAGATTTGGCACGCCATGCCCTTATTATACTTCCACTGAGAGGGAGAGAGTGAGATGGTTTATTGATGGACTCATTCAACCGATTCGTCTTTAGATGGCTAGAGAGATTGGGAGTGAGATATCCTTCCAGGAGGCGGCTAATGTGGCCCGAAGGATTGAGATGTTACTATCACAGGGGGTGGTCATGGGGCAGACAAGAAGCCACATCATTCAGGCAGATTCAGTGGTACCTTATCTGGAGGTAGAGATTCATATTGTAGAGGCCATCCTCCTAGGCCCTTTCAGTCAGCTCTTAAGGTTTCTCACGGTGCTTCAGGTAGCCGTGGTCCTAAAATGCAGTATTCTAATCAGCAGTCCTTCTGTGCACCACCAATACCTATCAGTGTACCACTGCTTCAGAGTTTCTTGGGTTGTCAGCCCCAGTAGCCGAGGGTTTGTTTTACATGTGGCGAGACGAGGCACATTGCTAGATATTGCCCTTGCGCACCAGGTGGCTCTCAGTATCAGAGTTCCAGTGCTATGGTTCAAGCACCAGGTACCCCACAACCCGCCTAACTAGCTAGAGATGGGGGTAGAGGTACTAGAGGTGGAGGTAGAGGTGGAGCTCAGACCGCTAGAGACGGGGCCCAGCTAGCAGCACACCAACCTAGAGATGTGGTTCAAGGTGGTGGGGCCCAGCCCTGATATTATGCTCTTAAGGCCATGCCCGAGGCTGAGGCTTCATATGCAATTATTATAAGTACGGTTCTGGTTTATGATAGAGATGCTTCAGTGTTATTTGATCCAGGATTTATGTATTCGTATGCGTCATCTTATTTTGCACCGTACTTAGTCATGCCTAGTGGTTTATTGAGTGTTTCTATTTATGTGTCTACACCGATGGGTGATTCTATAGTAGTCGATTTAGTCCATCGTTCTTGTATTGTGGTGATCGGGGGACTAGAGACTCGTGTAGATTTGTTGCTTTTATACATGGTTGACTTTGGTATTATATTGGGGATGGACTGGTTATTACCTTACCACGCTATCTTGGACTGTCATGCCAAGAATGTGAGTTTGGCCTTACCGGGTTTGCCTCGTTTAGAGTGGAGAGGGACCCCTAGTCATTCTTCTCGTAGTGTTATCTCCTATGTGAAGGCTTGACGTATGGTCGAGAAGGGGTGTTTGGCCTATTTTGCATATGTTCGTGATTCGAGCGCTGAGGTTCCTTCTATTGATTCTATGCCCTTTGTTCGTGAGTTTCCTGAGATATTCCCTTCAGACCTACCGAGTATGCTGCACAACTGGGATATTGACTTTTACATTGATGTGGCTCCAGGAACTCAGCCCATTTCTATCCCGCCGTATCGTATGGACCGCCTGAGTTAAAAGAGTTAAAGGAGCAGTTCCAAGATCTGCTTGAGAAGGGTTTCATTAGACCTTGTGTTTCGCCTTGGGGTGCGCCGGTGTTGTTTGTCAAGAAGAAGAATGGGTCAATGAGAGTGTGTACTGATTACCGACAATTGAACAAGGTAACAATCAAGAATAAGTATCCGTTGCCGAGGATTGATGATTTATTCCACCAGCTTCAGGGTGCCAAGGTATTTTCCAAGATTGACTTGAGATCTGGCTACCATCAGTTGAGGATTAGGGCATTCGATGTCCCTAAGACAGCTTTCCACACTCGCTACGGGCATTATGAGTTCTTGGTTATGTCATTCGGGTTGACAAATGCCCCAGCAGTTTTTATGGATTTGATGAACTGAGTGTTCAAGACTTATTTGGATTCGTTCATGATAGTCTTCATTAATGATATATTGATATATTCCCACAGCTAGGAGGAGCACAAGCAACACCTTAGAGTGGTTCTTCAGACTCTGAGGGATAGTCAGTTATATGCCAAGTTCTCTAAATGTGAGTTCTGGCTAAGTTCGGTTGCATTTCTGGGTCATGTTGTATCAGTAGAGTGTATTCAGGTGGAACTAAAGAAGATTAAGGCAGTCAAGAGCTTGCCTAGACCAGCATCAGCTACAGATATTCGGAGTTTCTTGGGATTGGTAGAGTACTATCATCGGTTCGTGGATGGGTTTTCATCTATTGCAGCCCCGATGACCAGATTGACCCAGAAGGGTGCCCAGTTCAGATGGTCGGATGAGTGTGAATCAAGCTTTCAGATGCTCAAGACAGCTCTAACTACGGCACCGGTGTTGATTTTGCCCACATGTTCAGGGCCATATACAGTTTATTGTGATGCTTCCCGTATTAAGCTTGGTGTAGTGTTGATGCAGGATGGCAAGGTCATTGCTTATGCTTCGTGGCAGTTGAAGATTTACGAGAAGAAATATCCGGTTCATGATTTGGAGTTGGCAGCCATAGTTCACGCATTGAAGATTTGGAGGCATTATCTGTATGGTGTGGCATGCGAGGTGTTCAGGGATCACAAGAGTCTTCAGTATTTGTTCAAGCAAAAGGAGTTGAATTTGGGGCAGAGAGGTGGCTGGACTTGGTGAAAGATTATGCTATCACCATTCATACGGGAAAGGCCAATGTGGTGACCGATGCTTTGAGTAGGAAGTCAGCTACTATGGGCAGTCTTGCTTATATTTCTGTCGGTGAGTGACCGCTTGCTTTGGATGTTCAGGCTTTGGTCAATCAGTTTGTGAGACTGGAGCCCATTCGTGTGTTAGCTTGCACGGTCGCTCATTCTTCTTTATTGGAGATTCGTGATCGGAAGTATGATGATCCCCATTTGTGTGTCCTTAGAGACACGATGCAGTGCGGAGGTGCCAAGAAGGTTACCTTAGATGATGATGGAGTTTTGAGATTGGAGGGTCGAGTTTGTGTGCCTAATGTGGATGGGCTCCGAGAGTTGATTTTAAAGGAGGCCCATAGCTCTCGGTACTCTATTCATCCAGGCACCGCGAAGATGTATAAGGATTTGCGGCAACATTATTGGTGGTGTAGAATGAAGAAGGATATTATCGTATATATGGCTCGATATTTGAATTATCAGTAGGTAGTGTACAAGCATCAGAGGCCTAGTGGTTTATTTCAGAGGATTGAGCTTCACGAGTGGAAGTGGGAGAGGATCACTATGGATTTCGTTGTTGGATTCCCGCAAACTCGAAAGAAGCTCGACGCAGTTGGGTCATTGTTGATAGGCTGACCAAGTCAACACATTTCATTCCTATGGCAGTCTCCTATTCTTCTGAGAGGTTAGCTGAGATCTATATCCGGGAGATTATTCATCTTCATGGTGTGCCGGTATCTATCATTTCAGACCGAGGTACGCAGTTTATTTCGCATTTCTGGAGAGCAGTGCAGCGAGAGCTAGGCACACGGGTTGAGTTAAGCACATCATTTCATCCCCAGACGGACGGACAGTCCGAGCGGACTATTCAGATATTGGAGAATATGCCCTGAGCCTGTATTATTGACTTTGGAGGCTTGTGGGATCAGTTTTTGCCTTTAGCGGAGTTTTCCTACAACAACAGCTACTAGTCGAGTATCTAGATGGCTCCTTATAAGGCTTTATATGGCAGACGGTGTCGGTCTTTGGTTGGATGGTTTGAGCCGGGAGAGGCTCGGTTGTCGGGTACAGATCTGGTTTAGGAGGCCTTGGACAAGGTCAGGATTATTCAGGATAGGCTCCGTATGACTCAGTCCAGGCAAAAGAGTTATGCAGACTGCAAGGTTTGAGATTTGGCTTTTATGGTAGGTAAGCGGGTTTTGCTCCGAGTGTCGCCTATGAAGGGTGTGATGAGATTTGGGAAGAAGGGCAAACTTAGCCTTAGGTTCATTGGTCCATTTGAGATACTTAATCGAGTGGGAGAGGTGGCTTATAGACTTGCATTTCCGCCGAGCTTATCAGCCGTGCATCCAGTGTTTCATGTGTCCATGCTTCGTTGGTATCACGACGATCCATCCCACATGTTAGATTTCAGCACTGTCAAGTTGGACAAGGACTTGTCTTATGAGGAAGAGACAGTAGCTATTTTAGACCGGCAGGTTTGTCAGTTGAGGTCGAAGAGTTTTCCTTCTGTTCGTGTGCAGTGGAGAGGTCAGCCTCTTGAGGCATCGGCCTGGGAGTCTGAGTTTGATATGCGGAACCGTTATCCCCATCTTTTCCCCGACTCAAGTACTTCCTTCTTTTGTCTGTTCGAGGACGAACAGTTGTTTTACAGTTGCGCGGTCCGCACTAGGGCCTCTTTTCCTCAACTTCCTTGGTCTTTGACACTTGAGCAGGTTTCACTCTTTTCTGAGCTGATATTTGACTTTTGTCGCTTTGTCTATCAAACCTGCAATCAAGTACAACTTGTGAGCATTTTTGGACTATTTTGTAGCAATTTTGTAACAAAAGCGTAGGCAAGTAGGGGCATAAAAACGTTAAAATCCTAACTTATCAACTGGCCCCCATTCGCATTTGTGAACCAATTGGTCGCATTTGCTATCATGCCTGCACAGTCCACCTCTCGCATTTGCAAGCTCGCATTTGCGAGACTGGCTTCGCAAATGCGAAGCCTGCATATCATAAATGCACCAGCTATTTTTCAAGGTCCAAAATGCACTCGTGGCCTATCCAAAACTCACCCGAGGCCTCGGTGCTCCAAACCAAATATGCACACGACCTCAAAAATATCCTACGGACTTATTCGTGCAATTAAATCGCCAAGATAACATCATAAACATAGGATTAAACCTCAAAATCCATGAATTCTTTTAAACTTCTTAAAATATCAAATTTTCCAATTTAGGTCCGAATCACGTCAAATGATATCCGTTTTTCATCAAATTTCATAGAAATATCTTAAATCATATATAAGATCTGTAACGGGGGCCGAAACTAAAATACTGGCCCGATACTAATATGTTCTAATCCATTTCTCGAGCTTGGGACTTCGGAATTCGATTCCAGGTATATGCCCAAGTCCCATACTTTCCTACGGACACTCCGAGACCGTCAAATCACGGGTTCGGATCCGTTTACCCAAAACGTTGGCCGAAGTCAAAATAATTCATTTTATAACCAAAATTTACCATTTTTCACAGATTTTTGTATTTAAGTTTTTCGGCTACGTGCCCGGACTGTGCATGCAAATCTAGGTGACTCTAAATGAGGTTTCCAAGGCCTCGGAGTCATAGAATTTAATTTAAAACAAGTGATGATCGTTTGGGTCATCACATTCTCTGCGGCCGCACTAGGAGGTTCAGAGAAGGGCATATTCGAGGGGAAAGCTACGCGGCTGTGGTCATTTCCATGCGGTCCACGGTCAGGCTCCACGACCGCGCTACACTTTTACGCGGTCCGCGGAGCAGAGATTCAGAGAGCCAAATATTTGACCACTTCCAAGCAAAGCGGCCCGCGTCCACTTCTGTGCGGCCGTGCTAACTTCCACCACGGCCGCGCTACATTTTTATGCAGTCCGTGGTCCTCAACTTCAGAGAAGTAGAAACAAAGAGTTCAAGAGCCAGTGTGGCCACGGTCATGTATGCAAACATGGATTCAAGCTTAGTGGGTCTAACTCTTCTTGAGAAAGAGAGTCTATGACCCCCAAAATTGACCCAACAAGGAATTGGGATGGACCCATGTGAAATGGTAGTCCCAATTAATAGGTTAAACTGCGAGAGAGTAATTACCCTACTTAAATCCTAGTTGCTTAGTCTAATTAGCCTACCCAATTGGTCTTGAGAGAGCCAATTGAGCAAAATCGTTCTCTCTATCGAGAGGTGTGATAATGGGTACTAATGTGCAACGGTTATAGCATAAGCATCAAATATATCAATCTACCCCTAGTAACTTCTACCCATTGGCTAGCCACCTAGGTAGTGTCACGACCCTAGTGCCTTTCTCTATATTAAATACAACTTAGCAACATTCTCCTAGCATAATTTAGCCTTAATCATTAGTTTATAATAGTAGTGATAAATACAAAAACCCCAAAAATGTTAGAAGTACAATTAGAAGCACATACGCAACTCTAGACTAGACAGACAATACAACTCCACTTCAAGCTCCCTGTGGAAATTCAATCCCGAACCACTATTCGGGAAAAAGCTGTTACAACCCGCTTTTACAAGCACTTGAAGGGGTTCGTAGATACATGCTGGGGGAGCAAGCAAACAAACGTATTCGAGGATGCGTTGAGATTGAGGCTTTTCCCGTTCTCTCTTCAGGGTAAAGCGTTGGATTGGTTAGAAAGGCTCCCCAATCATTCTATCACCACATGGGATGAATTGGCGGACAAATTTATTGCCAAGTTCTTTTCTCCAAGTCATATGGAAGCTCTTCGGGATGAGATTCTAGCTTTTAAGAGCCAACAAAACCTTTGCACGAGATATGGGAAAGATATAGAACAATGGTGAAGGAGTGCCCTAATAACGACATGATCGAGGCAATGATGCAACAAACTTTTTATCGGGGAATCAACACCACAAATCAGTGCATTGTGAACCAATTATCCAGAGGGAACTTCATGAAACTTTCTTACCAAGAGTCATGTGATGTACTTGATGAAATGGTCGACACCTCTTCGGCATGGCAAAGTCGAGCAAATGTGCCCCAAGGTAACCCCACGGTCATCCATTTGCACAAGGAATTGCATGGTCATGGACAAGCTATTGTCGGGCTTACAATAACTATGAATCAATTAGCAAAGGCGCAATTGCAACAAGTCCAAACCCACACCAAGTCAATGCAATGGAAAATGTTTCTATGTTAAAAAGGAGGAAAAGAGGGCAACAACAACCTCAAAGTAATTGTGAGCAATTTGACAACAACAATGATAGTGGTGGTTATTCGAATGAATGCTATGATGAGTAAAGCGAAGAATGTCAATATGTCAATAATTACCAAGGGAATAGAGGAAATGAAGGGAATCAACAATGGCGTCCCCAAGGAAATTGGGGCAATCAACAAGGCGGCGATAATTGGAACAATAACAACCAACAACAAAGTGGTGGCAATTGGAACAACAACAATCAAAATAGCAATTGGGGTAACCAACGTAACAATCAAGGCAATTAGAACGGGAACAATAACAATTGGCGCAACAACAACAATAATCAAGGAGGATGGAATAATAGCGGAAATCAAGGCAACTAGGGGCAAGGATTTCAAAGCCCCCCCCATGTACCAACAACCGAACAATCCACTTCCCTTTCAATCTCAAGGGTCTAGTTTTTTGGGTAGTGATATGGGTAGAATAGAAATGATGTTCGAACAAATGATGAAGAAGAACCAAGACTCTGATGATTAATTGGCTTCTCATAATACCTCTATTCGGAATTTGGAGGTGCAACTTGGCCAAATCTCTCAATCATTAAATGCTCGACCTAAGGGTTCTCTACCAAGGGATACGGTAGTGAACCCGAAGGGAGGTAACAATCATGTGATGGCGGTTACAACAAGGAGTGGAAGAGGCGGTGATGTGCATGCCTCGAATAAAAATCAAGTTGTAAATGACAAGGTTGAGTTGCATGATGATAATGTGCCTTTGAATGTTGAAGATGTGGTTGAACCAAATGTGACCAATGATGTGCGGATTGATATTGATGATGAGGCCGGGGTAGACACTCAAGATGCCGTGAACCCATCTAGGGAACACAGGGTAGACACTCAAGATGACGTGAACCCATCTAGGGAACACATTATGCCCGAGCCGGTGGTGCCCAAGGCCAAGGCACCCTTGCCTAGGACGCCCCCACCTTACCCTCAATGGTTGGCAAAGCAAGAAGGTGACAATCAATTCAAAAAGTTCATTGAAATGATGAAAAATCTTACTATCAATGTGCCATTGGTGGAGGCACTTGAACAAATGCCGGGGTACGCATAGTTTATGAAGGATTTGGTAACTAAGAAGAGGTTGATGGAGTGTGAGACAATTAAAATGACGCATCAAGTGAGTTCTATAGTGCATTCTATGGCCCCAAAACTTGAAGACCCCGGAGCTTTTACTATCCCTTGCACTATCGGTAGTGCGGATTTTGCAAAGGCCATTTGTGACTTGGGAGCTAGCATTAACTTGATGCCTTATTCGGTTTTCAAGACTTTGGGAATCGGACAACCTAGGCCAACTTCCATGAGACTTCAAATGGCGGATCGATCGATGAAGCGACCCTTGGGCATAATTGATGATGTTCTTGTTCGTGTTAATAAATTCATATTGTCGGCCGACTTTGTCATATTGGATTGTGAGGTGGACTTTGAAGTGCCAATCATTCTTGGAAGACCTTTCCTAGCTACGGGTAAGGCATTGGTTGATGTTGAAGCGGGTGAGTTGACATTCCGTGTAGGAGATGAGAAGGTTGTATTCCATGTTTGCAAATCAATGAGACAACCCAATAGCACGGAGGTGTGTTAATTTGTGGACATTGTCACAGCTGTGATAGTGGATGACACAAGTTCCATGATAAATGTTGAAGATACTCTTGAGGCCATGCTTCTTAACATGGATGTCAATGATGATGCCGGTAGAGTGGAGTGCGTTAATGCATTGCGTGGTATGGGTTCATATTCATATAAGCCTAGAAAGTTATCTTTGGATCTTGAAAACCGCAAAACTCCACCAACCAAGCCATCAATTGAGGAGCCACCAGTGTTGGAGTTGAAGCCACTCCCTCCACACCTCAGGTATGAATTTTTGGGCTCTAATTCTACTCTTCCAGTTATTCTTTCTTCTTGCCTAACTAACATGCAGGTTGACGCCACTTTGGCGGTTCTTCAAAAATGCAAAAAGGCGATTGGATGGACATTGGTCGATATTCGGGGGATAAGCCCCACATTTTGCATGCACAAAATCATCTTGGAGGAGCATGCAAGGCCTTCACTTGAACATCAAAGAAGACTAAATGAGGCGATGCAAGAAGTGGTAAAGAAATAGGTTATCAAGTGGCTTGACGCTGGTGTGGTTTATCCAATCTTCGATAGCTCATGGACCTCTCTGGTCCAATGTGTGCCAAAGAAAGGTGGGATGACGGTAGTGACCAATGCCAACAATGAGCTTATTCCTACTCGGACTGTTACGAGTTGGAGAGTTTGTATGGATTACTTGAAGCTTAACAAGGTGACAAGAAAAGATCATTTCCCATTACCATTCCTTGACCAAATGCTCGATCTCCTTGCTGGCCGGGCTTTCTATTGTTTTCTAGAAGGTTACTCGGGGTACAATTAAATTCTAATTGCCCCAGAGGACCAAGATAAGATGACCTTTACATGTCCTTATGGCACGTTCGCTTTCTCGAGAATGCCATTTGGACTATGTAATGCTCCGGTGACCTTCCAATATTGCATGATGTCTATTTTCACCAACATGGTGGAGGATATCTTGGAGGTCTTCATGGATGATTTTAGTGTGGTTGGGGATTCGTTTGAGAAATGCTTGGTGAATTTGGATAGGGTATTGGCTCGATGAGAAGAAACTAACCTTGTTCTCAATTGGGAAAAATGTCATTTTATGGTAGAATAAGGTATAGTGTTGGGACACAAGATCTCGAAGCAAGGAATTGAAGTTGATAAGGCAAAAATTGAGGTCACTTCGAGGCTTCCTTCCCCTACTTCTATCAAAGGGGTGAGGAGTTTTCTTGGGCATGTCGGGTTCTTCCGGCGGTTTATTAAAGACTTCTCGAAGGTTGTGAATCCACTTTGCAAATTGTTAGAGAAAGATGCCAAGTTTATCTTTGATGAGAAATGCATGGAGGCTTTTGAGATTTTGAAGCACAAGTTGACCACAACTCCTATCATCACCGCACCTAATTGGGGTTTTCCCTTTGAACTTATATGTGATGCAAGTGATGTTGCGGTAGGGGCGGTGTTAGGTCAATGAGTCGACAAAATATTCCATCTCGTGTATTATTCAAGTAAAACGATGAATGAAGCTCAACGAAATTACATGGTGACGGAGAAGGAGTTATTGGCCATCATGTTTGCTATGGAGAAATTTCGACCTTATCTTATGGGGGACAAGGTGATTTTGCACACGGACCATGCCGCCCTTAGGTATTTGATGACCAAGAAGGACTCTAAAGCAAGATTGATGAGATGGGTGTTACTTCTTCAAGAATTTGATTTAGAAATAGTGGACCGGAAGGGAAGTGAGAATAAAGTTGCGGACCATTTGTCCCGGTTGGAGGAAGGAGGGAGGCCATGTGACAGCATTGAGATAAATGATACATTCCCCAATGAGCAACTTCTTTCCGTTTCTATGTGCGACATGCCATGGTTCGCGGACATCGCCAACTTCATTGTGACCGGAAATGTCCCGTGTGAGATCTCTTCCAACCAAAGGAAGAAACTCAAGCGGGATAGCTTGGATTTTTATTTGGATGATCCATATTTGTTTAAAATTTACACGGATGGTGTGATAAGAAGATGTGTCCAGGAAGGTGAACAATTGAGAATATTGGAGGCTTGTCACTCCTCTCCCTATGGTGGACATCATGGAGGGGTGAGGACGACTTCAAAGGTTTTGAGTTGTGGTTTCTATTGGCTGACGTTGTTTAAGGATGCTAGTGACTTGGTGAAGAGATGTGATGCATGTCAAAGAGCCGGCAGAATTTCGAAAAAGGATGAGATGCCTCTTAATACAATTCTCGAAGTGGATATTTTTTATGTTTGGGGCATTGATTTCATGGGTCCGTTCGTTAGCTCTTGTGGGAACACTTATATTCTCGTGGCGGTGGATTATGTCTCAAAGTGGGTTGAAGTCGTGGCTTTGCCCAACAATGAAGCCCAGAGTGTTGTGGCATTTTTGAAAAAGAGTATCTTCACAAGGTTTGGCACTCCTCGTGCTATCATTAGTGACGCGGGGTCTCACTTTTGCGACAAAGCTTTTGATTCACTACTTGCCAAGTATGGAGTAAATCACAAAGTGACTACCCCCTATCATCCTCAAGCTAGTGGTCAAGTTGAAGTCTCCAACCGTGAAATAAAGAGTATCTTGTCCAAGACTGTTAATGCTAATAGAACCGATTGGTTGAAAAAGTTGGATGACACTCTATGGGCCTACCAGATGGCTTATAAGACCCCAATTGGTATGTCCCCTTACCGATTGGTATTTGGAAAAGCTTGCCATCTTCCAATGGAATTGGAGCACAAGGCTATGTGGGCCTTGAGGAAGTTGAACTTAGAATGGGATGCTGCTACGGATCTCCGTTTTGAGCAATTAAATGAGCTTGATGAGTTTAGATTTCATGCCTACTCCAGCTCGTCCTTGTATAAGGATAAGATGAAGTATCTTCACGACAAATATGCTCGGGGTAAGGAGTTCAAGGTTGGTGATATGGTTCTTCTTTTCAACTCCCGGTTAAGGTTATTTCCGGGAAAGCTTAAGTCGAAGTGGAGTGGTCTATTTGAAGTTGTTGGTGTAACCCCATTTGGTGCTATTGATCTCAAGAACAAAAATGGTGAAGTTTTCCGAGTCAATGGGCATCGTGTCAAGCATTATTTGGGAAGTTTGATGACAACCACGTGGTGGCACTCATTCATTTGAAGTGATATGATGGTAACATGCATCGTGCCGTGACGTTAAATCAGGCGCTTCTTAGGAGGCAACCCATGTCTTTTTCTTTCTCTTTGATTTTCTTTGTAGCTTAGGACTTTTGAGCTAATTGTTTTTGAGATGTTGCATGGATAGTGTTGAAGAAGTGCAAAACAAAAGGAAATAAATTGCAGTCTCTGAAGTTTGCCAGTGTGGCCGCGGTGCATTTTTGCACGGTCCGCACTGGCATGAGCCAAGTTGCAAAGTCTCTGAAGTTTGTAGCGCGGCCGCGGTGAAGTTTTACGCGGTCCGCGCTGAAAAATCATAAGTATGGTGCTCTTTGAAGTTTTTCACCGTAGCCGCGGTCAAATTTATGCGGTCCGCGATGGACCTTCGCGTCCACGGTGCACTCTAATGCGGCCGCACGAGGTTGCCTTTTGAAACTTCGGTTTTGAAACCCAGCGCGGTCCGCGGTCACTTTTGCGTGGCTGCACTGGTAGGTGAGTGTGGGGCCCCCAATTCTTCTATAAATAGGCCCCTAAGGCTTCATTTTACACTTTTCGAACTTTGAACACCCAGAGCTATAGAGCACTGTTCATCCCTTTCTAAGACTACGTTTCTGACTTCTTGGACTATTTGCACTCAATCCTCATAAACTTGGTAAAATTTCATGCTCTTGTGATTAATTAAATTTCTTATTTTCATTCTTTATAGCTTGTTCAGTAGTTTAGCTTCTTCTTTTTATTTAACTGTTAGTTTAGGTTAGTTTAAAACTAGGGTAATGCACCAAATATGCTTGATTAATGGGTGAACTGAGTAGGGACAAAGTGAGTGTAATAACTTGAACAAGAATGGCAAAATATACACCCCTAACTTAGTACCTGTAAACTATAGCTCAGCATGGTCCGCGGTTATTTTTGTGCGACCGTGCTGCCCTGACGCGGTCCGCATTACAATTTTGTGCGGACCATGGTGCTTTTGTGATTGAAAGGGTATAGTCACCAGCGCGGCCGCATTCATGTTTGTGCGGACCGCGGTGGCCCACCGCGGCCGCATTGCATTTTTGTGCGAACCGCGGTCAAGTTTGTGCGGTCTGCAATGCCTCTAATGTGGCCGCACCCCAAGTTTGTGCGGTCCGCATTGCTAGGTTCTGCAATCTGTTTCTGCTTCTGTGTACTGATATTGTCTCTACACTCTATTTTGATTCACTTGTTTCACTGCATGTGCTTCAACTAACAATGTTAGATGCTTATCTTTGCAGATAATGGTAAAACAAAGGGGCGCTAAACAATCTCAACAACCCGAGAGAGGTGGTTCCTCCCGAGGGGGTAAAGGAAAGTGAATTGCCAAACTCACCCCCAGGCTCGGGAGAACATTAAAAAGACCCAAAAACTGATACGGGCTACTAATAGGGCTACCTCTCATTCTTCGGGGAGTGAGTATGTGCCCTCCAAAGATATCTTCTCAGATTCCGTCCCAACCCACATAACTAACCCCCTCCACCTAACTGATACCCCTCCACTATCACCCATCATAAAACAACCAGTGAATGTAGTCTGGGACTCATCTGGCGAGTCCGCAACCAGTAGTGGGAAATACTGCACCTCCCCCACAACTTTATTATCTGGGCAGAGTACAGGCAACAATGAAAGAGGTGAGCCTTAGGTTGGCGGAGTTGCACGGACTAGAAAAATTGAAGAGCGCGAGGATTGATTTGTGAGCCAAGTGGTTTACCACAAGTTTAAGGAATGGTGGCCGGTGAGGAAGTTGATATCGGAGAGAAGTTTTATTGACATTGACCTTTTACCCCACAACCCAAACGTGCAAAGAGAGTTCCGAACTAGAAAAGGCTAGGAGTTTTTCACGGAGAAGTGCATAGATGCTAATGAGCACATGGTTAGGGAATTCTACTCTAACGTGGCTCACATTGTCAAAGATACCAAGGTGACTAAAGTGAGAGACAAGGTAGTGATGTTTGATGACAAATCCTTGAATGATTATTTGGGGTTTGGAGATGAGGATGAGTCCCTTTATCTAGAAAAGTTAGGGATGGGGGAGGAAGTCCGTCCTTGGTTGGCCCAGTTCTTAGCTATACCAGGTACTATTCCACAGTGGCTGCAAGCAGGGAAGAAGATACTCCGGAACACTTTTAACTTTGAGGCTCGAGGGTGGTTGACATTTATGTGTAGCCACCTTGAGCCTTCTACCCATGATCATACTATTCCACTTACCCGGGCTGTCCTTGTTGCATCTATCATGGCCCGGTACCCTATCAATGTGGGAAATGTGATGTCTAGGGTGATTTCTACTGTGGGACAGGAGCATGACCAGAACTACCCTTCTCGCAACACCCTTTCTATGTATTTCTAGGATCTGGAGGTGGAGAAGAAACGGTATGATATCACGACCAAGCCTGTGGCTTCCTATTTATGGTACAGTATGCAGGGCCTGGACAACCCTAAATTCAAGAACTACAAGCCACCTGCTTTTGTCCAAACTGGCCAGTCTGAGGAGCCATTTTCAGTAGAGCCCTCCACTGTGCCTTCCACCGAGCATGTTGCCACTACAGTTGCAGATTTGCCTCCAAGACCATCTTCTTCTGCTGGTCCCAGTACTTCAACAGGCTAGGGGGTGCCATCTTCAAAGACTCATCCCTTCACTGCCCATCAATTGAGTTAGTCATTGGCTAACCTCAACAACTGGATGTCGGCTGCGACTTCCAAGTTGTCCACTTTGTCCTCCACTATTCAGACTCAGGCAGCACCTCAGCCAGCCCAGATTCCTCGATCCATTGAGGACACTTTGAAGAAGCTCCTGGAAAATCAGGAAAAGATTATGGAGACACAAGCCACTTTGACTACTGCTGTGGAGTCATATGGCATGGCTCTGAAGGAGCTTGCTAAGGAGCATAGGAAGTTGAGGAAAACACGGGCTTCTAAGGAGTCTGTGAAGCAGCTCAGGATGGATATGAACAAGTTATTGGCAGACCAGATGCCTCTATACTTGCTATTTGGGGAGGCAGTCCCGAATCCAGCAGAACCAGTAGCCGAGCCACAGCAGGAGCAGTCTCCCAGGTAGCCTAGGAAGAAGAGGAAGCTCCTAGTACAGTGATACAGTGATTGCAATAGCAGGCCCACAGGAGACCTCTTCCAGTTTACCACCTAGCATAAAGCTGGTCCAGGAGCAGGCTCCAGTCCCAGTAGTTGAGAACCAAGAGACCGGGAGCCAGTCTGAAGCTCCCGCCCATATGGAGGACTTGGGGACCACAGATGACCCCATGCAGACGGACCTGGCTTAGGGAGCCCCTATATCCTTTGCTATGACCTTTTTTTTGTTTGATGCTTATTTTGGTAGTTGGCACTGGGGACAATGCCAACTTTTATTCGTGGGGGTGCGCCCTACTTTTTTGATGACTATCTGGATGACTGTACATATTTGACTCTATTTTTTAGTTCCTTTTGGTTGATTTTCTATTTGGTATGTAAATAACTTTACATTAAGTACTTTTTATTTTCTACTTTGGTTTGTATATAAAGCTAAGTTACAATCTTGTATATATTCATCCCTCATTTGTATATTCTAATCCCTTATTGTAAATATTCATTCTATTTTCTATTTTTGCAAAATTTTCCATTTTAGCTTTATAGTTAGGCTCGTAGCCTCTTGTTTTATTTTTGACGCTTTCAATAAGCCCTTGGTTTTCTTAAGGCCACGGTTCTTTCCAAGGGTGGTGTTTTGTGTGAACCGGATGGCTCTTCCCGATGATGGATGGGGTGACAACCTTCTTAAGGGTTTGAGTCTGTTTCTTTGATTTTTCTTTTGTTTTTGATAGTTGTAGTTAAGGGTACCTCAAGCAAAGCTTCACTTGGGCCTAGCACATTTGCCTTTGATCCCATGATCAAAGACATAATGTTGTGTTTAGGATGGTGAAAGTCCTGGCCTTGAGACTCTTGTGTTGACCAAACAATCATCATGTGGTCTTTTCGGACTATTGTGTGCTTGAATCGTAACTAAGGTTGTTGTGGGCCCTCGACTCGATATCTTTAGCAATCCCCTAGCGTGTGTGGTGAGGAATCGAATTGTGAGTCCAAGTCCCGAGCCAATGGTCTAGAACTTGCCCTGAATGTTTGTTGAAGCGAAATCATAGGTGAAATTTGACGTGAGAAGTGACTATAGGCTTTCCTTGATACAAATATTAAGATGAACAATTCCATGGCCTACCAATAAAATGATCCCTAGTTAACCCTTTTGAGACTTAAACCTTCTTCTTTCACGAACCAATGCTACAAACCTATACCCGTTCTAAATTCTACCCTCTTTTGGCACCCACATCTTCCCTTGAGCAATGGCAAAGTCTACATTTGGGGGGAGAGACAAGAAGGAAAACAAAAAGGGGTAAAAAGTACAAAAGCAAGAAGAAAAGGCAATGCAATGAAAAAGAAAGAAAAGAAAAGACAAAAATAAAGCCCAAGGTAAAAAAAAGAATAAAAAGGGGTTCAAGAAAAACAAAAGTGAAAAGGGTGTGGAAAAAGTAGAAAAAGGAGAAATGTCTTGAGTTGCATAAGAAAGAGTAACAATGTTTCTCTCTAACCCCTTGAAAGAGGTGAAATGACTCAAAGAGTCAAGTGAGTTGTGCCAAAATAAAGCAAAAGAAGTGCTTAAGGGAAGGTTGAATCCACTTGAATAAAAATTTGTCCTACCCCTACCCAAAGCCTTCAAAATGACTCCCCAAAATGCTCTATAGGATCTTGAGTTGAAGGGAACCTACATTAGTGGATACTTACATAAGAGGTAAGCATATGGTACCCAGATCCGGACTTGTGACCTTCTTCTTGAGAGAGATGAGTGAAATTTCCATCAACCCCGGTTTGTGTGTCAATACTCTAAAAGGTGAGGTTCGCTTAGGAAGAGTTGAGGACGTGTGAGTTTGGGTTCCACAATGACCAAAGTAATCGAAAGAAGCTCTATGATGAAATGTGCCAACTCTTGATGCTCTTGTGTCACACTCGATCCATGGTTTTACACAAGTTAAATATGTTAATGATGCATTCGTATTGAGGGCAATTGTTAGTCCCAATTGATGCTTGTTGAGGTTGCATTAGGGAGAGCTGGAATTACTTGGATTTTCCTTTAAGGGGTGAGTCTTATTTTGTTTGCTTGAGGACAAGCAAATGCTTAAGTTTGGGGGAGTTGATAAGTTAGGATGTTAACATTTTTATGCCCCTACTTCCCTACGCTTTTGTTATAAAATTGCTACAGAATAGTCCCAAAATGCTCACAAGTTGTACTTGATTGCAGGTTTGATCGACAAAGCGATGAAAGTCAAATATCAGCTCAGAAATGAGTGAAAACTGCTCAAGTGTCAAAGACCAAGGAAGTTGAGGAAAAGAGGCCCTAGTGCGGACCGCGCAACTGTGAACGAGGCCGCACTAGGAGGTTCAGAGAAGGGCATATTCAAGGGGAAGGCTACACGGCCGCGGTCATTTCCACGTGGTCCGCGGTCAGGCTCCACGACCGCGCTACACTTTTACGTGGTCCGCGGAGCAGAGATTCAGAGAGCCAAATATTTGACAACTTCCAAGCAAAGCGACTCGCGTCCACTTCTGTGCAGCCGCGCTAACTTCCACCATGGCCGCGCTACATTTTTACGCGGTCTGCGGTCCTCAAATTCAGAGAAGTAGAAACAAAGAGTTCATGAGCCAGTGCGGCTGCGGTCATGTTTGCGCAGTTCGCACTGACCCCGCAGGGGTATTTTTGTCCAGTTTTTCCAGCCCAGTATAAATAGGACCTTTTTCCATTTTTAGGTCAAGTTTTGTTTTTCTGAAGCTGCTGAGCTCGTGAGAACGACTAGTTTAGCAATTTTTGGCACTTTTGCTCTTTATTATTGTAGATTCTATTTAGTAATTAGTTAATATGTTTAGTACCTCATCTATTTCTTCTATTTCTTCCTTAATTATGTGTAGCTAAACCCATTAGCCAGGGTTGTGGCTCAACCCTAGTGTGGGTAGTTGATGGGTGTTGCCATCTAGGGTGAGATTGATATTGGGTGTTTGTTATTTGGGTTAATTTTGTGTTTCAATTTCGAATTTGTGGTTGCAAACATGGTTTCAAGATTATTGGGTCTAACTCTTCTTGATAAAGAGAGTCCATGACCCCCAAAATTGACCCAGCAAGGAATTGGGATGGACCCATGAAAAATGGGAGTCCCAATTAACAGGTTAAACCTCGAGAGAGTAATTACCCTACTTGAACCCTAGTTGGTTGGTCTAATTGGCCTACCTAATTGGTCTCGAGAGAGCCAATTGAGCAAAATCGTTCTCTTTACCGAGAGGTATGGGAATGGGTACTAATGTGCAACGGTTATAGCATAAGCCTCAAATATATCAATCTACCCCTAGTAACTTCTACCCATTGGCTAGCCACATAGGTAGTGTCACGACCCTAGTTCCTTTCTCTATATTAAATACAACTTAGCAACATTCTCCTAGCATAATTTAGCCTTAATCATTAGTTTATAACAGTAGTGATAATACAAAAACCCCAAAAATGTTAGAAGTACAATTAGAAGCACATACGCAACTCTAGGCTAGACAGATAATACAACTCCACTCCAAGCTCCCTGTGGAAATTCGATCCCGAACCACTATTCGGGTAAAAGCTGTTGCGACCCGATCTTCCTACCATTGCGTAGTGTCGAGTTGGCAGTGATCACCAGTCGCAAATGCGACATTTTTTATTGCAATTACGGAAGTCTGGGATTTTCAAAAGGTTCGCAAATGCGAACAATATTTCGCAATTCCCATATCAGCAGGTCAGGGTTCGCAATTGCGAACCCCTATTCGCATTTCCCATAATTGAGACCTGCATTTCTTATACTTAGCCGATTTTAAACCATTTTTTCACATCTTTTCAAAACACAAACTCCTTTGGGCAATTTTCCAAGAACAACTCTCCTTCCAAATCGATTGTAAGTTATTTTTTACTCATTTCCTTTAATCATTAACATCTTTTAACATGATTTCAACCTAAAATCAATGATTTTCATGGGGGAAGTTGGGTGTTTTGGGTAGAACCTAGGTTTTTTAAAAAACGTGGATTTGGACCTCAATTTGAGGTCCGATTTCAAAATAAATTATATATTTGAGTTCATGGGCGAATGGGTAATCGGGTTTTGGTTAGAACCTTAGGTTTTGACCACATGGGCCTGGGGAAATTTTTTGACTTTTTAGGAAAAACTTTAGAAAACTTATTTTTATTCATTGGGGTTGATTCATTTAGCGTTTATTAATGTAATTAAGTAATTTGTGATTAGATACAAGCGAATTAGTGGTGGAATCAAGGGGTAAAGCTATAATTGAGACTTCAGTTATTTTCAAGGCATCGCGGCAAGTGTGGTCTAACCTTAGCTTGAGGGATTAGGAGTTGTGTCGTATTTGGTAATTACTTATTATTGAGTACGGCGTATAGGCATGGTGACGAGTATCTATACGTTAGTGTCTAGCATGACTGTGAGTCTTAAATTGACAGATATTGTGTTCTTAAATGTTACTACGGATGCTCTAATTGATGATTCGTGATATATATATGAAGATTTGGGTTTATCCTCATGGACTTTATTTATGATTTAGTTTTGGTACTGATTGAACTGAGTAGGACTTGAGCTAGGATTAGTTATAGCTGATTCTCCCTTGCTGGGATGGCTAATTTGATATTGTTGTTCCCTTGCTGGGAAATTTCTATATTGCTTTTGTTCCCTTGCCAGGATTTTATGCGGGTGGTATGCCTACCACAAGTTATTGATGAAATGGGAACGGGTGATACGCCTACCACGAGTCATTGATGAAATGGGAGAGGGTGGTACGCCTACCACAAGTTATAATGAAATGGGAGCAGGTGGTATGCCTACCACGAGTTATGATTAACTAGGAGCGAGTGGTACGCCTACCATGAGATTTGATGAAATGGGAGCAGGTGGAAAGCCTACCACGAGGTAGGAGGAATGAGATCGGGTTGCACGCCTGCAACGAGATGTGTACTGTAAGTGAAATTTTCCTTTATTTTTCCTTATCTGTGTTAGAGATAAATTGTTGATTTCCTTATATTCCTCTTGAGGTTATGTATTATCTGCTATCCCCGGAGCATGTTCCCTTTCCCAGCTTTATCTTGTTTGTTTTCATTTATCTTTCCGTTATATATATATATATCTGTACAGGTTTATTTGGAGTCTGGTCCTAGCCTCATCACTACCTCGTCGGGGTTAGCCTCGTCACTACCAACACATGGGGTCGGTTGTACTGATACTACACTCTGCACTGTGTGTAGATTCCGGAGTAGCGTTTGATCATCAGCAGTACATCGAGAGTCAACTTTCAGTCCACTGAGACTCCGAGGTAGCCTTGCTAGCATCCGCAGGCCAGGCGTCTCTTCTATCAGTTTAATGTTCTATTGTCATTTGTACTCGTGACAGACTATGTTCTTTTCTTTCAAACACTTATTTGTAGTAATCCTAGAGAGTCTGTGAATGTTGTGACACCAGGTTCTGGTTAGAGGCATGTGTTGGTTTTTGGGATATTTTGATTTTATATTTATTTAAGACTTCCGCTAAATTTTATATTTCACTGTTATTTAATCATTTATAAACTGTTAATATGATTTGTAAAAAGGATTAAAACAAAATAGTTAAGAATTTAAAATTTTGTGGCTTGCCTAGCTTCTACGAGTAGGCGCCATCACGACTCCCGAGGGTGGAAAATTCGGATCGTGACAAAACTTTAAAAAAAAAATGGGTATAGGTTAAATGTGGGAGACCAAATAGGACGCCCCGTGCAATTTTTACACAAAAATTGCCTAGTAAATATGTTACGCCAGGGTCCGTTTGTTACAACAAAAGCTAGTTTTCTGTAAAAATTGCACAGGGCGCCCTATTTGATCGCCCCATTTAACTTATACCCATTTTTATTTAAAAGTTTTAATTTGTGCCCATTTTTTAAACAACTTCATGTCCTTTTCTCCTCCTCCTTATCCTCCTTCGTTTTCTTCTTCTTCTCTCTTCTGTTGCTGTTGGTGCTACTATGAAACTTCAGTTTATGAGATGATTGCCATAAATATGTTTATCATATTATTTAAAAATAAATTATAAATAATTATGTAAGTTAGTAGACAATGATAATTCTGTTCTATTCACGTTTATTGTTTTCCAAAATTTATGGTTTAGATACTGTTGGCAATCTGATTATTTATCTAGTATGTTGGAAAGCTTTTTTAAAAACTTCAGCGTATATAGTGCTGAAGTTTTTGAAAAAGCTTTATGACAAAACCAATGAATCCCGGACAAAAAAATTGTTGGACTTTAAGCATTGGGCTTTAAAGTCTAAGAGTGTGAATTAAGAAATGGTGGGAAATAAAATGGAGGAAAATAAAAATTTGGAAAATTTCAATCAAGTGAGCCTTGTCAAATTAACTTGGTCCCTCATTGGTGAGGGACAACTACATTTGTGTGTATATATATAGGATCACTTCTTAGAGCTCTTAAAAGGACTTGAAGAGAATGAACACTCGCGCCGTCGTCGCTCGCTCGGCTCGACTTTGGCTTTGGATTTGGATTTGGAAAATGATCGATCGATAAGATTATTTTTGGAAAATTTTTATTTAATTAATTATTAAATAATTAATTAAATGCCAGTCAGTTAAATAACAAAATTAACTGAAATTTGAAATCCAAAAACACTGAACGTTCGTTTTTTCCCCTTCTTGAACAAACACTTTTTCCTGAACAGACATCACACCTCTTTCAATAATTGCCTATAAATTCTGCGGCATGGCTTCGTTTTCCATACACTAAAAAATCACAGAACTTCATTCCTTCTGAAAATCCTGTATTCTATTTCGTAAAATCTCTTCTAAATTCGTAACTGTGATTTTGCTCCGTTCTTTGAGTTCGTTGGTATCCTGCAGTTTGTATTGCCACTGTTGCAGGAAGGTTTATTTCGTTTCATCTTGGGAGGATTTAATTCATTACCTTGGCAACGTGTGAGGGGGTTAAAATTCTTTAAGAACGCACAAGCAAATTGTGGACTCGGAATATTTTTTATACTTTACTGTTTTTCTAGTTTTTCTTCTAACAGTCTTTCTGATTTTGTGTTTTAATACAGTAGCGATAACAAGCTTAAGGAATTTTAAACTAATGTTTCTAGGTTGAAATATATATTAAACTGTTATCTATATTTTGTGTACTGGTTTGGAGACTAAAGCCTTCATGCTTTCTACTCCAATAATTGTTCTATCCGGTTTAAAGTATATAAAAACTTTACCGGAATAATAAACATACGGGTTTGAAGTATATAAAAACTTCACCATTGTTACGTGTTATATGTTTGGTTTTGTATTCAGTTTGAAGATATCAAAACTTCACTGATTTAACAAAGTTCTGTTTTGTTTCCAACTCTACAGAAACATGACGAATGAAAACCAAACTAATGGAAATGTTGTGGGAATGAGTGCTACTATTACGAGTATTGCTTCCTCGTTAAGCCGTTCAACTCTTGCTCATGCTATGGCACCAGCAGAAAAACCCAGAAAGTTTTCTGGAATTGACTTCAAACGTTGGCAAATGAAGATGCTCTTCTATCTTACTACGTTGAGTTTGTAGCGTTTCATCAAGGAGGATCCTCCGGTCCTAGCTGAAGGCACTCCGGATGACGAACGATTTGTTGTAACTGAAGCATGGAAACATTCGGATTTCTTGTGCAAAAACTACATTTTGAGTTGTTTGGAAGATAGCTTGTACAATGTCTATAGTGTCATGGAAACTTCAAAAGTGTTATGGAATGCGCTTGAGAAAAAGTACAAGACTGAGGATGCCGGACTTAAGAAGTTCGTGGCTGCAAGGTTTTTGGATTTCAAGATGATTGACACTAGGTCGGTTATAACTCAAGTCCAAGAATTACAAGTCATTGTGCGTGACCTCCTTGCTGAAGGTATGACCCAAATCAATAATTTTATTAATAAGATTTATCTTGTTATTAATTATGAATTTATTATTGAAGGTATGGTCATAAATGAGGCCTTTCAAGTCACTGCTTTCCTTGAGAAGTTACCTCTATTGTGGAAGGACTTTAAGAACTATCTGAAACACAAGCGGAAGGAAATGACACTTGAAGACTTGATTGTTCGTTTGAGGATTGAAGAAGACAACAAAAATGCTGAAAAGAAGTCACGTGGAAGCTCAACAATAATAAGGGCTAACATTGTTGACTAACATTGTTGAGGAGGCGCCACAAAATAATAAGAGAAAGAAGGCTTCTGGACAAAAGAATTACCCAAGCAAGAAAAAGTTCTAGGGTAATTGCCACAACTATGGAAAATCTGGGCATAAGCCCATGGATTGTCGTGCATCAAAGAATGATAAGAAGAAGAAGAATCAAGCTAACATGGTTGAAAATGCTGAATAAATGGAGGACTTGTGTGCCATGTTGTGTGAATGCAACTTGGTAGGAAATACTAAAGAATGGTGGATTGATTCTGGAGCCACCCGCCATGTTTGTGCTAAAAAGGAGTTATTTTCTTCCTATGCCCCCGCAAGACCCGACGAGACAATTTTCATGAAAAATTCGTCTAAAGCCAAAATAGAAGAAGTTGGCAAGATTGTGTTAAAGATGACGTCGGGAATAATTGTGACTCTAAACCAAGTTCTCCATGTTCCAGAAATTCACAAGAATCTTGTGTCTACCTCACTTCTTGTCAAGAATGGATTCAAATGTATTTTGTTTCTAATAATGTTGTACTAAGTAAGAATGTTGTGTATGTAGGAAAAGGTTACCTGAATGAGGGCCTTTTAAAGCTAAATGTAATAGCAGTTCCTATCAATAAAGTTATTGCTTCTTCTTACTTACTTGAGTCAAACACTTTATGGCACGCACGCTTAGGTCACATCAACTTCAAAACATTGCGAAAAATGATAAATTTAGAAGTATTGCCAAAATTTGATTGCATTAATTCCAAATGTCAAATATGTGTGGAATCAAAGTATGCTAAGCATCCTTATAAGTCCGCTGAAAGGAATTCAAGTCCTTTAGACTTAATTCACATAGATATTTACGACATGAAGTCAACACCATCTCGCGGTAAAAAAAAGTATTTTATTACTTTTATTGACGATAGCACGAGATATTGCTATAATTATTTACTTAATAGTAAAGATGATACAATTGATGCTTTCAATCAATACAAGAGTGAAGTTGAAACACAACTAAACAAAAAGATCAAGATGATAAGAAGTGATAGGGGTGGCGAATATGAATCTCCTTTTGAATGTTTGGAAAATGGCATTATTCACCACACAACTGCCCCTTACTCTCCACAATCTAATGGAATTGAGGAGAGAAAGAATCGAACGTTGAAAGAGATGATGAATGCGTTGTTGATAAGTTCTGGTTTACCACAGAACTTGTGGGGGGAAGCTATACTTACAGCTAACCGAATAATCAACCATGTACCTCATAGTAAAACACAGTCCATTCCTTATGAAAAATGGAAAGGAAGGAAGCTAGCTTGAAATACTTCAAAGTGTGGGGGTGTTTAGCTAAGGTACAAGTTCCTAAACCTAAAAAGGGTTAAGATAGGTCCAAAACGGTGGATTGTGTATTTATTGGATATGTAACCAATAGCAAGGCATATCGTTTTCTGGTTCATAAATAAGAAAATCCTGAGATTCACGTTAATACGATAATAGAATCAGATAATGCTAAATTCTTTGAAACTATTTATCCGTATAAAAAGGAAAGTGAATTGACCAACTAAAAGTCAAAACGACATTGGGAGGAAATAACAGATGGTATGCCTAATGAGGAAAATCCGAGAAGAAGTAAACGTCAACGGACATCTACTTCATTCGGTCAAGATTTTGACTTTCTTGCTAGAAAATGAGCCTCGTACCTTCAAGGAAGCAATGTATTCCTCAGAAGCACAATATTGGAAAGAAGCTGTCAATAGTGAAATAGAATCCATATTGAGCAACCATACTTGGGAATTGGTTGATCTTCCTCCAGGTAACAAAACATAGGGTTCTAAATGGATTTTCAAGAAGAAAATGAAAGACGATGGTACTATTGACAAATACAAGGCAAGACTTGTTATTAAAGGATTTAGATTGCGAGAAGGTCTTGACTATTTTGACACATACTCGCCGGTAACAAGAATTACATCCATTCGGATGCTAATAGCATTAGTCGCCTTGTATGGTCTTCAAATCCATCAAATGGATGTAAAAATAGCCTCCCTAAATTGTGATCTATAGGAAGAAATTTCCATGAACCAACCTGAAGGGTTTGTGGTTCCGAGAAAAGAAAAGAAGGTTTGTCGACTTGTTAAGTCCCTTTATGGACTAAAACAAGCACCCAAGCAATGGCATGTAAAACTTGACCAAACAATATTGTCAAATGGCTTTAAGATTGATGAATGTGATAAATGTGTTTACATTAAGAACGTTCCAAATCATATAGTCATTGTTTTCTTATATGTTGATGATACGCTGATAATAAGCAAAGACATTACCAACATTCAAGCTACTAAGTGTATGTTTGCTAGTAAGTTTGATATGAAAGACTTAGGAGTTGCCGATATAATTCTAGGAATTATAATCCAGATGACTCCTCAGGGTCTAGCTTTGTCTCAATCACGTTACGTGAAAATAGTACTTGAAAAATTCAAACACTTGGAATTTAGAAGTGCAAGAACTCCAATTGATTTAAACCATCATCTTATAAAGAATAAAGGAGAAAACACGTCTCAATTGGAGTATGCTCGTATGTTGGGAAGCTTAATGTACATCATGAATTGTACGCGACCTGATATAGCTTGTGCAATAAGTAAACTTAGTCGATTCACAAGTAATCCCAACAAACATCACTGGGTGGCAATGAAATGAGTTCTGGGATATTTGGAATATACCCAAGACTACGCTTTTCACTACAATAAATATCCAGCAGTTATCGAAGGATATAGTGATGCAAATTGGATATCGGCTCAACAAAAACAAAGTCCACAAGTGGATATGTTTTTATTATTGGTGGAGGAGCAGTATCTTAGAAGTCTTCCAAACAGACGTGCATCGCTCGCTCTACAATGGAATCAAAGTTTATAGCTTTGGATAAAGGCGGTGAAGAAGCTGAATGACTTCAAAATTTCTTAGAAGATATTCCGTTCTGGCCAAAACCATTGGCTCCTATATGCATACATTGCGATAGTGAGGCTGCAATAGGGCGGGCAGGGAGCATTATGTAAAACGAAAAGTCTTGTCATATATGATGAAGACATAACACCGTTAGACAACTACTTTCTAGTGGAATTATCACTATTGATTATGTAAGATCAAAGGATAATGTGGCGGATCTGCTTACAAAAGGCTTAACTAGAGAGGGAGTTGAGAAATCATCTAAGGGAATGGGACTATGGCCGAGGACAAGTCAACATGGCGGTAACTCTACCTAAGAATTTTGGATATTCCGAGATCTAGTTTCAAGGAGCTCAAACAAAGTTGTGATTGACCGATTCAACATTGTCAAAATAAAATATAATCTTTGGTCCCTTCTCGTGATGAAGATAATGTTCAGTAACAAGGATAGAACTTTACATGTTCTTTAATAATTACCTAAGTTTGATGTGGTATTTATTAAATAGTGTCAATATAAAGGATTACACGTTTATGAATCACCTATGTAAGTGTGAAGTGGAAGCCACTTCAATGAGAATTCTATAAGGCCAACTCTCTACGCACTTATGAAACCAGGCAGTGTTCATGGCTAAAACGAACACAACAATGAGAACCAAAAGACGATTAAGGGTTTGTTGTATGATATATGGTTGTATAGGTATACACTAAAGTTCGACGGTTCAAAGATATCAAATCTACCGATTGACCGAGTATATCCGACATATGTTCACTACGGAAAGTTCAAAGAGAAACCTACTTATCCAGATGCAGTTAATCCTTACTTGTAAATCACACAACTTTCATCTATGATCATTCTTGTTATAGCCATTCCCATTCATATGGGGGATTGTTGGAATTTAAGCATTGGGCTTTAAAGTCTAAGAGTGTGAAATAGGAAATGGTGGGAAATAAAATGGAGGGATATGAAAATTTGAATCAAGTGAGCCTTGTCAAATGAACTTTGTCCCTCATTAGTGAGGGACAACTACATTTGTGTGTGTATATATATATGATCACTTCTTAGAGCTCTTAAAAAGAGTTGAAGAGAATGAACCCGAATCCGTAATTTGACGGTTCCAGAGGGTCCGTAGAAAAATATGGGACTCGGGCATGAGTTCGGAGTAGAAATCCGAGGTCCAGAACCCGAGTAAAAAGAATTTTTCTGTTAAATTTTTTTCTGAAAATATTAAGGAAAAATGGAAATGAAAATGAGTTAGAAAATATAGGTATCAGGCTCGTATTTGGTTTCCGATGCCCGGTACAGGTCTTAAATATGCGTTAAGCGCTTTCTGTGAAGTTTGGTTGAAAACGGACGTCGTTTGACGTGTTTCGGACTATGAGTTCCAAGTTTGAAAGTTTAAGAAGTTTGAAATGAAAATCATGAGTTTTGAGGCTCGATTCTATGCATATGATGTTATTTTGGCGATTTGATCGCACGAGTAAGTCCGTAGGACGTTTTTTAGGTTGTGTGCATATTTGGTTTGCAGCCCCGAGGGCTCGGGTAAGTTTTTAGTAGGTCCCGAGAGGTCTTAGACTTAAAAGTATCAGATGTTGCAAGTCCAGGTGTTGCAGTCCTCCAACGCGGCCACGGTCATTTTCGCGCGGCCTGCGCTGGAAGCTGTGCGGCCGCGATGCATTTCTGCGCAGTTCGCATGGCTAGGTTCAGAGAGCCAGTGGATTCCAGTTCGACCAGCGCGGCCGCATGCCATATCAGCGCGGTCCGCGCTAGAAGATTCAGAGATGGGTCTTCAAGGTTATTCCACCAGTGCGGCCGCAAACCAAATTCGCGCGGTCCGTGCTGGGCAAGTTCAGAGAGTCATTTTCTTCCGTTTCTCGGCGCAGCCGCGGTGCATTTTTGTGCGGTCCGTGCCAGCCTTCGGTAAAGTATATAAAGTCGGGATTTTCAGTCATTTTTCACTTTTTTCAAAACCCAAAACATAAGAGGCAATTTTCCAAACGATTCTCTTTCTTCAAAACAATTGGTAAGTGATTTATAACTTATTTTCTTCACTCCTTAACATCCTTTAACATAATTTCAACTTCAAAACTTAGATTTTAATTGGAAAATTTGGGAATTTAGGGTAGAGCCTAGAGTTTCTAAAATTGGGGATTTGGACCTCAATTTGAGGTCCGATTTCAAAAAAAAAAAAGTCATATATATGAACTCGTGGGGGAATGGGTAACCGGATTTTGGTTCGAACCTCGGGTTTTGACCACGTGGGCCCGGAGGCGTTTTGGGAATTTTGAGTAAAACTTTGGGAAATTCATTTTTTGCATTCAATTTGATTCAATTAGCATTTGTTGATACATTCAAGTAATTTGTGACTAGATTCGAGCGGTTTTGTGGTGGATTCGAGGGGTAAAGCTATACTAGAGGCTTGAGTGGATTTTTGGTGCATTTGAGGTAAGTGTTTGTTCTAACTTTGGCTTGAGGGATTAGGATTAGGGTGTTATTTGCTACTTGCTAAATGTGGAGTACGATGTATAGGCATGGTGACGGTTATCTATGCACCGGAGTCTAGCATGACCGTGAGTCTTATATGTGTTGGATTCGGATTTAAAGGTACATCTTTCTTGATTGGGTTGATAAGCATAATATATTGTAATTGGTTTGGCTTTTGGAGCATTGGCTCGGACTAAAAAATTTTACCCGAGTAATAGGTGATTAAAAGTGGATCGGGTAGCGATTAGTCCCTTGCCGGGACGTATGTATTTATTGTATTCCCCCTTGCCGGGATGATTGAATTGTTATTTGTATTCCCTTGCCGGGATTTTCTTGTGATTGTTGTTACTCCCCTCGCACTTGAGTTGCGGTCGTTGGTGGGTGAATTCTTGGTATTAAATGTTGAGGATCGGTTTGCACGCCGCAACGGTGTTAATGAAATATTGAGGATCGGGTTGCTCGCCGTAACAGATATATTTGAGGATCGGGTTGCTCGCCGCAATAGATATATCTGAGGATCGGGTTGCTCGTCGCAACAGATATATTTGAGGATCGGGTTGTTTGTCACAACAGATATATTTGAGGATCGGATTGCTCGCCGCAACAGATATATTTGAGGATCGGGTTGCGCGCCGCAACAGAGTATGGATTAAGTGTGCTTGATTTCATATGTGGAGTTTCCTGTCTTCTTTATCTGTGGTTGTTATTGTACAGTTTCATTTCCTTATTCGTTGAATCTATGTCTGAATTGTCATACCCTCACAGCATGCTCTCCTCCCTCCTAGTTGTTTAAATGCTGTATATTTTCCTGCTATTGCATATATATATGCACAGGTTATTTTTGGTAGGTCCTATCTAGCCTCGTCACTACTTCGCCGGGGTTAGGCCAGGCACTTACCAGCACGTGGGATCGGTTGTGCTGATGCTACACTCTGTGCATCTTTTTGCACAGATCCAGGAGCAACTTTTGAACCTCAGTAGCAGTATTGCTCGTGCGCTGATTTCAGTTCTGGGACTTCCAAGGTAGTCTAGCTAGCATTCGCATGCCGGAGCCCCTTTCCATAGTATTGTTTGTTTTCCTTGTATCGAGACAGATATTTATATGTATTTCTTTCAGACTCTTATTTTAGTACTCCTTAGTAGTCCGTTAGTAGTGACACCAGATACTGGGTAGGAGTGTATTCTTAAGCTTTCGTATTTCTGTTTTCAGTTATTTAAATATTTAAGAAGTCTTCCGCTTAATTTTATTTGCTTCCGTTATTATTATTGTGTGAATGGAATCCAGAATGTGTCCTTAAACGTTTGGCTTGCCTAGCTTCGATAGTAGGCGCCATCACGACTCCCGATGGTGGGAAATTCGGGTCGTGACACATCTTCTGCTGAAGTTTTTTAAAATGCTTATTTAGTATTGAAGTTTTTATAAATGAACTAAATAACTTCAACATCTTCTACTGAAGTTTCTGAAAAAGCTTAATGACAAAACTAATGAATCTGGGACAAAAAAATTTCAGGTTATTTAGTGCAATTACAACCAAAAACTTCAGCAAATAGTGAACAAAATCTCAGGCACTATGCTTAAGTTCAACAATTACAAACAAAAGCTTCAGCACACTTAGTTCAACATACTTGCTACTTCAGGCTCGTCTACTAGAATGCTGAAGTTTTGCGTGATTGTTTTTGCTACTTCAGCTCTGTATGCTGAAGTTACGCGAAAAAGTGGGTACGCTTATAATTTTTTTTTGCAAAGCAAATACAAATTAAAACGTGACCCAAAAAGCGGCTATAGATGCAAATGCCCCCATTTTTCTCATTTATCAGCGGAAGTCGTTTTTCATATATAGGCAGCTTCAGTCGCAAATTCAACACTAACTACTAACTGGTGTAGCGACGAAGAAAGTTGATACGTAATAAGTAGTAAATTAATTAGTGATCTTACGAGGTCTGCGTGAGTGCGTGTAATCCTAGTGCTAGGAGTTGAACATTTTAAATATTCATAAGGGAAACTAAAACATAGATAAAAACACGAAAAATACGAAATATTCTAACTCTTATCTTTTTAAATCCAAAAGAGAAAATGAGAAAAAAATACTTTTACAATACGGTACAATATATTTTAAACTCTATTTATAAAATGAAGTATGATAAATTATTGAATTTTAATATAGAACAACTACGTATTTTATATATTTCATCAAAGAATCAAAAGAAATATTATATTAAGAAAAGTTTTGGCATTTATGAGATAGACAATTTAAGGAGAAAATTATGAACGTATATGAGACATAATTTAAAGAATATAAGGTACATAAAATAAAGCAATCCACCTAGGTGACCTATAGACTTTCTTGCCCTAGAAAGAGACTGAAGTGACACAGCAGACTAAAGGGAAATTCCCACAAAACGGTCCAAGCCATTGAAAGATTATTTGATTAAATTAAATAGGCATTATTAAGATATCATATTATTGTTTCTAATTTCTAATAGGTGCATTTGGTGTAAAGAAAAATGTTTTACATAGAAAATGTCTCGATAGAAAATGCTTTAACATGGTAAGCATTTTTTGGATCATTTTTCTAGAGTTTAATTTGTCATGAAAATTAAATACATATGGCAAATATCGTACAAGTGATTACGCATATGGTTTATCGGGCGCGGATAAATTTTTACATTAACGCCCGTTAATAAGTGATTAATGGAATGGATTTTCTTTCATTTTTCCGCCAATATAACGCTAGAAAATAATTTTGTCATAAAAAGCATATACATGAACTCCCAATTAGGAGTCCCAATGCTTTTCTCATATCCTTAGATAAAAACAAAATATTAATAAGTGTTCTTTTCAGAGTTCACACATTTCTATCGAAGCGTGAATCTAAAAGATTAAATTGTTAGAGAGAATATATTTTTATTTACTTAATTATGTCTTAAACAATTCCTACAAACACATACGAATAACTACACGAATAAGCCAATAGAATTTAATGTATAGTGTATATACATTTTAAAAAAACTATTTTACATTGTTTATTTTTCAGGCGAAGCGATGTCAATTAAAACCCTTTGATATAAGATGGTTCCACGATAAAAACTTATCCGCTTCGGATATTTACAACCTTCCAATAAACAAATAAATCATGTCACATTATTTAACTACAAGTGTTGATTTTTAACCATAGTTAATTACTATGTATTTTCCATATCGTCTTAAATAATAATATTAAAAAGGCAGAATAGCCTAATAAACACTTCTACTTATCCTGCTTTGTCATCCCGGTCCCGAGACTTTACGAAGTTTCATCTGGGCACTTGTAATTTTCAAAATACATTATTTTAAACCCTTCCGACCTCGCGTGTTCTACAAACACACGATGTGGATGACACATCATAGTCCACGTCAGATTTTAAATGACACATCATTATTTTTTAAATTTAATTTTAAAAATTTAATTTTTTTCCTTTTTCCACTCCTCCCCACCCTTGACCACCTATCTCTATTTTCTAGCGCAGAAATAACACCACCCTTTACCGGCAGCAGCATCATGGTGGACAACTAAAACCCGCCATTTTTTAACTTTCCATTATCCATCTACCTTTTAGAAATTTTTACCATTGAAACTCCTCATCATTGGACGGATTTCAGTCCAAATCTTTTCAAAAATAGTGGTCGAGAAAATGCAGGTGCCTTCGTAATAGACATTCAAGAGGCGTGCTATAGCCAATAAAAAGGAATCCATATGCCCACATTCTACATTGTACACCTCAAAAACTTTCAATAGACATAGATTTAATTCATCTCAAAAACATTAATGATGGCTGCTCTTCAAAAAAGATTTACTATTTTTTTTTTCAATTATTAACTGAAGATTTATAAAAATGAGAAGTCCAGGAATAATGGAAGAAAAAGAAAAGAGAAATAGAGGAGGGGAATAACACGAAAGGAATAAGGGAAGAAAGAGAAGAAAAATGGAGGAGGGGCGGGAAAGAACGGGAAAGGGGGAGGGGGGGTGAAGAAAGAGAAAAAGAAATGGGGGAGGGGATGGGGAAAGAAGAAACAAAAAGATTTTTACTTTTTCTTATATTATTCTTTTTTTCTTTTATTTTTACTTATTTTTTTATTTTTTCTTCTTATTTTAATCATTTTTAGTCTAACTTTTTTATATTTACTCTCGTTGTACGCGTGAATTACACGCTTGTTGTCCAACTCAGCTATGATGTTGCCACATATGATCGGTAAACGGTCAGAGAGGTTTAAAATATAAGTTTTGAGCGAGTATAAGTGTTCAATTGGCAAAATGTTAAGTTTGGGGACCGGGGTGACAAAGTGGCACAAGTATAAGTGTCATTTAGGCTATTCTGCCTATTAAAAATACTTATAGCCTGTTTGGCCAAGCTTATTTTTAGCCAAAAGTGCTTTTTTTTTTTGCCAAAAGCACTTTTGACCGAAAGTTGAGGTGTTTGGCCAAGCTTCTGGAAGGGAAAAAAGTGCTTTTGAGAGGAATCAGAAGTAGTTTTGGAGAAGCAGAAAAAAGTAGCTTCTCTCCAAAAGCACTTTTTTGAGAATCACTTTTGAGAAAAATACACTTAGAAGCAGTTTTTTAAAGCTTGGTCAAACACTAATTGTTTCTTAGAAGTGCTTTTTAAACTAATTAGCCAAACACAAACTGCTTCTCACCAAAAGTACTTTTGAGAAAAGCACTTTTGAAAAAAAATACTTCTCAAAATAAGCTGATTTTTACAGCTTGGCCAAACGGGCTATTAATAGAGTCTTGCAAAACTCCAGTTTGGAACGTTAATGGAAGACAACATTAATTTATTGTTCACTTTTTGTGCCATCACTGGCCATTACTAAAACAAAATTTAATTTTCCTTCTATTACGGTACATTATTTATATAAATATTTTTTAAAAAAATGAACATCTTAAACTTAACAAAGAAGCATTTACGTTAGCATATTCTCAGTGAAACACATCTAAAGATTAACAATAGAGGCGGATTCAGGATTTGAGGCTTATGGGTTCCTACCGTAATTTTAGTTTAATATGCAATAATAACTGGGTTCACAGTTACATATTTACAAATATTTAGTGAATTTCTTAATATAAATACAAGGTCTATGCAAAAGTTACTGGGTTCCCGGGAACCCGTATTGTAACATCTAGATCCGCCCCTGATTAACAAACGAAAAAAAACTTACAAAATTGAACTCTGCTTTGTACAATTATATTGTTTCAGAATTGAGATGATTTTACCTCACTAATGATGGATATTTTTAACAAGATCAAAATTTTGCATACATAAAGAGAAGAGTAATCTGCATAATATAATAAGCTAATACGATCTAGCAGTTCTGATTTTCAGGTTCTAAACGGAGGGTGAAACTTTCAGTTGACTCATCTTTCCTGTATTTCAAGTTGTTCATTGAAGCCGGGCAACTAAGTTGTGATGACTCAAAGGGTCATATTATGTTTTAGAACTCGATTTTATGTGTCGAGGCCTTCAAAATCTCATGTTATTCCTTCTTGATTTGCATGCGCAGTCCATGTGTATTTTCGGAAAGTTTTTGTGTGGAAATTTGATGAAATAATAATTTTTGGCCTAAAAAGTTGATTGTAGTTGACTTCGATCAATATTTGGAGTAAACGGACCCGGACCCGTGTTTTGACGGTCCCGGTGGGTTCGTAGTAAAATATGGGACATGGACGTATGTTCAGAATCAGATTCAGAAGTCCCTAGACCGTGTAATGAATTTTTGTTAAAAGTTACAAGTATGAAAATTCAATGATTTAAAGAATTTGATTAATGATGGATCTCACTGGTATCGGGCCTGTATATTAGTTTCGGAGCCCGGTACAGATTTAAAATAATATTTAGGTCGTGTTTGTGAAATTTGATAAAAATCGAAGTTGATTTGATATTATTCGGGCATCTGGTTGAGAAAAGAGGAATTTTAAAGTGTTCTTAAGAATTTCATGTGTTTTGGTGTTAAATCCGTAGTTTTAGATATTATTTTGGCGATTTGATTGCAAGAGCAAGTTTGTATGATGTTTTAAGACTTGTGCGCATGTCTGGTTTGGAGTCCCGAGGGCTCGGGTGAGTTTCGGATAGGCTACGAAGTGATTTGGACTTAAGAAAATTTGCTGATATGCTTTAGATCTGCACATTTACGAGGTCTGGCTCGCAAATGCGAGCCACGCATTTGCGAAGAATGTTCGCATTTGCGAGCATGAGCTGGAACTGGGTTGTTCGCATTTGCGATGAATTGGACCGCATTTGCGGAAGTCTAAGTCCGCATTTGCGAAGGCTGCGGGAATGTGAGGGGTTCACAATTGCGATACTTTTCTCGCATTTGCGAACTTCGCAAATGCAAAGCTCAGGTTGCAGATACTGATAATTATCGTCTTAGATGAGATTTTTCATTCATTCTCCAATTTTTCAAAACCTAGAACACAAGAGGTGATTTTCCAAAGACTTTTTCTTCCCCAAATCATAAGTAAGTGATGCTTAACTAGTCTATTTCAATCTTTTACTTCTTTTTGCAGGATTTCAACTTAGAATTTAGGGTTTTTCATGGTGGAATTGGGAATTTCTGGGTAGAAATTAGGGATTTCGAAATTTGGGAATTTAGACCTCAAATTGAGGTCGGATTCCAAAACCAATTAGATATTCGGGTTCGGGGGTGAATGGGTAATCAGGTTTTGGAGCGAATTTCGAGTTTTGAGCAAGTGGGCCCGAGGTCGATTTTTGACTTTTTGGGGAAAATGTTGGAAAAAGCTTATAATTATGTATTGAAATTTATTTCTTTAGCGATAATTGATGTTGTTAAGTTAATTATGACTAGATATGAGTAGCTAGGAGGTGGAAAATAGAGGAAAAGCAGTAATTGAGCATTGTGTTGACATTGGATTGAGGTAAGTGTTGTTTCTAACTTTGACTTGAGGGATTAGAGATCCCCGACTTAATTGCTATGTGAAAATCCATGTGTGAGGTGTATAAGTGAGGTGACGAGTACCTATACGCCGCTACATTATCTGTTTTGCCTGTTTCTTTCCCTCTTCTTAATACATTGTCTTTCTATCTTAACTGATACATGCTTGTTGGTGTTTCCATGTTTAATTGCTACTTGTTAGATGTTGTTTTTCTTTATGGAGGGCATTAGCTATCCCGTAGTTTCATTGTATCACATTATTTGTTTGATTTGGTTTATCAGTATTTTATAGTATATTTTGGGTTGGTCTCGCTGTGTATTATTAATTGAGTGAAGTTTCATAACTGTGTACCTTTCTATTTGTTTTGGTTTGAGGCTTAATTATTGTGGAGAGTTTTGAGCTAAATTGTAAAATTCCTAATCTTATTGTATGATTGGTACTGATATGGTGGGATCGGGTTGAGCGGCGCAATATGATGAATAACGGTGATATATTGAGGATGAATAAGGGTGAAATTCTATTATTGGTGAGATTGGATTGCACGCCGCAACAGGAGTAATAAGGGTGGTATGTTCAGGAGAAATAAAGGTGAATTACTATCGTACGATGGGATCGGGTTGCACGCCGCAACAAGAGGAATACGGGTAGATTGATATGGAGTGATAAGGGTGAATATTCATATTGATATTGAGTATATGGTGGGATCGAGATGCGTGCCGCATCAATTTATGTGGTTATGTATCTTTCTTCTACTATGCAAGTTATTCTGTAGTTGACTTTACACTTAAGGAATGGTTATAGCTGGGTACTGATGTGATACGGAGTTCTGAATGCTTTCCTTGCAAGTTACTATTTTTTTCTCTGTTCTTCTTTCTGTTTTATTATCCATTTTATGCAGGTTATATTGTAACTGCTCCGCCGTAGCCTCATCACGACCTTGTCGAGGTTAGGTTCGGCACTTACCAGTACATGGGGTCAGTTGTAATGATACTGTACTCTGCTCTTTCTGTGCAGATTATGGAGCTGGTAGTGGCTGATCGAGAGGTCGGTTGCAAACATTTCATCTAGGAGACCCAAGATAGTCCTGCTGGCGTCTGCAGGCCCTAGAGTCCCGTTCTACATCCCTATATTGTTGTTTTCTTTACTTTTAAGATAGATGTAATTTCTTTCAGACTGATGTTTATAGATATTCATAGTATATTCGTGGATTGTGACACCAGATTCAGGTAGTAGTAATAGCTATGGTATTATTAATAGTATATAGAAAAAAGGTTATTTACATACTTCTGCATTTAATTCTACTTGATTTAGTTTGTTAATTTAATCTATGAAATGTAAAGGAAAAAGGTTAATAAAACTCTAACATTGGCTTGCCTAACGAGTGTGATGTTAGGCGCCATCACGGTCCCGATGGTAGGAATTCTGGGTCGTGACAAGTTGGAATCAGAGCACTAGGTTGCTTTGGTCTCACAATTCAGGAACAAGCTAGGTAGAGTCTGAGGGATCGGTACGGATAAGTGTGCTTATCCCCAGAGGATACAGAGTTTAGGAACATTTTCACTTCCATTCTTCTCTGTCGTGCGATTTGATCTCTCAATGCTAATTAAACTCTCTACTCTTGTTCCTTCAGACATGGCAAGAACACGAGCCGCTTTTTCAGTTGAGCATCATCTAGAGCCCCAAGTGGCAGCTCCTACGAGGGACAGAGGTCGAGGATGAGCTAGAGGTCGAGGCAGGGGTAGGGTTCAGCCCAGAGCTCGAGCAGTAGCACCAGCGATGGAGCCTTAGGTAGAGTTTGATGAGCAGATTCCAACCTAGACCGTTCCAGCAGGGCCAACTTAGGTCCTAGAGGGGTTCATCGCTATCCCGATACTTCGGGATGCTTTGGTCCGTCCAGTGGGCCTTATGGAGAGTGTTTCTCAGGCCGGCACACTTCCTGTAGCACTAGTCGTCTATTGGGCTGAGGGAGGTGCCAAACTCCTACTACTCACACTCTGGATCTGGAGCATATGGCTCCCCAATTTCGGACTCCAGTAGCTTAGTTAGTTGGCGTAGTTTCGCCGGGTATTGCAGCACATACCAACGATGAGATTAGCTATGTCCTCTGAGGCTTTGTAGAGACTGGATAGGTTTACCAAGCTTTTCACCACTTACTATGGTGGTACACCTTCAGAGGATCCCCAGGACTATCTGGACAAATGTCACGAGGTATTACGGAACATGGGGATAGTGGAGACCAATGGGGTCGACTTTGCTGCCTTTCGTTTGTCAGGCTCCGCCATAAAATTATGGAGGGATTTTTGTTTGTCTAGACCATCTGGGTCGCCGGCTCTTACTTGGGACCAGTTCTCTCAGCTATTTCTGGAGAAGCATCTTCCTGTCACTCAGAGAGAGTACTACCGTAGGTAGTTCGAGCACCTTCAGCATGGTTCTACGACTGTCAACCAGTACAAGACTAGATTTGTTAATTTGGCCCGTCATTCTCTTCTTATACTTCCTACCGAGAGAGAGAGGATGACGAGGTTTATTGAGGGACTTGCTCAGCCTATTAGATTGTAGATGGCTAAGGAGACAGGGAGTGAGATTTCTTTCCAGGATGCAGCCAATGTGGCGAGACGAGTTGAGATGGATCTAGCTGAGGGGAGTGGTCAGGGCTCTGACAAGAGGTCGCATCACTCCGGTGGATTAAGTGGGGCCTCAATTGGAGGTTAAGGTACTTTTGGTAGGGGCCATCCTTCCAGGCCATTTCATTCAGCACTTCAGATATCCCATGGAACTTTAGGGAGTCATGGTCTTATATACCTCCTTCAGGGAAGCCAATTCCTATCAGAGCACCTACTCTTCAAAGGTATTATCGCAGTCAGTCGGCCCATCAGGATCAGTCACAGTTTCCACCAACGTAGTATCAGGATGGATGTTTTGAGTGTGGTGAGTATGGTCATATTCGGAGGACCTGTCCGAGATTAGTGGGTGTTCAGTCATAGCAGTAGGGTTCTCGTGCCATGATTCCGGCACCGATCGCTCAGCCATCTAGAGGTAGGGTTCAGAGAGCCATTGGTAGAGGTCGGGCCGCTAGAGGTTAAGGTCAGGCCGTTAGAGGTGGAGGCCAGGACGCTAGAGGTGGAGGCCAACCAACAGGAGGCTGTCCCGGGGATATGGTTCTGAGTGGTTGGGCCCTACCCCGATGTAGCTTTCCCAGCTAGGCCTGAGGCTGATTCATCCGATGTTGTTATCACAGGTACTGTTTTAGTTTGCAATAGAGATGCTTTAGTTTTATTTGATCCAGGGTCTACATACTCCTATGTGTCATCTTATTTTGCTTCATATTTGGTTATCCCTCGTGATTCTTTGAGTACTCATGTGTATGTGTCCATACCGGTGGGAGATTATATTGTTGTTGATCGTGTCTATCATTCGTGTGTGGTTATTATTGGGGGTCTTGAGACTAGTGTAGATCTCCTACTTATCAATATGGTTGATTTTGATATTATTTTGGGGATGGATTGGTTGTCACATTATCATGCTATATTGTACTTTCACGCCAAGAACGCGACCGTAGCGTTGTCGGGGTCGCCTCGATTAGAGTGGAGAGGGACTCTTGGTTATTTTACCAGCAGATTTATCTCTTATATGAAGGCTCGCCATATGGCCGAGAATGGGTGTTTTGCTTATTTTGCTTATATTCGTGATTCTAGTGTGGAGGTTCCTTCCATGGATTCTGTGCCTGTTGTTTGGGAGTTCCCAAAGGTATATCTTACAGACCTACCGGGTATTTCACCCGACAAGGATATGACTTGTACATTGATTTGGCTCCAGGCTCTCAACCCTTTTCTATTCCGCCATATCGCATGGCCCCACCAGAGTTGAAAGAATTGAATGAGCTGTTGCAAGATTTTCTTGATAAGGGCTTTATTAGACCTAGTGTCTTTCCCTAGGGTGCACTTGTGTTGTTTGTAAAGAAGAAGGATGGGTCGATAAGGATGTGCATAGACTATCGACAATTGAACAAATTCACCATCAAGAATAAGTATCCATTGCTGAGGATTGATGGCTTGTTTCATAAGCTTCAGGGAACCAAGGTGCTTTCAAAGATCGATTTGAGGTCTGGCTACCATCAGTTGAGGATTAGGGCATGTGATGTCCCTAAGACAATTTTTCGGACCCAGTATAGGCATTATGAGTTTCTAGTGATGTCATTTGGGTTGACAAATTCCCCAGCAACATTCATGGATTTGATGAACTGGGTTCAAGCTCTATCTGGATTCCTTCATTGTCATTTTTATTGATGAGATCTTGATCTACTCCCGCAGTCAAGAGGAGCATGAACAACATCTTGGGATTATACTTCGGGTTTTGAGAGACAGCCAATTATATGCTAAGTTTTCAAAATATGAGTTTTGGTTGAGTTCAGTTGCTTCCTTGGGTCATGTTGTATCAGCATAAGGTATTCAGGTGCATCATAAGAAGATTGAGGCCGTTCAGAATTGGCCTAGGCCAACTTCAGCTACAAAGATCCGGAGTTTCTTGCGATTGGCGGGTTATTACTGTCGGTTTGTGGAGGGGTTTTCATCTATAGAAGCCCCGTTGACCAGGTTGACTCAGAAGGGTGCCACGTTCAGATGGTCGGACGAGTGTGAGACGAGCTTTCAGAAGCTCAAGATAATTTTGACTACGACTCCAGTGTTGGAGTTGCCCATAGGTTCAGGGCCCTATACAGTATATTGTGACACATCTCGTATTGGACTTGGTGCGGTATTGATGCAAGCTGGAAAGGTTATTACATATGCTTCGCGACAGCTGAAGGTTATTATCCAGTTCATGACTTAGAATTGGCAACCATTGTTCACGCGCTAAAGATTTAGAGGCACTATTTATATCGCGTGTCGTGTGAGGTATTCACGGATCATAAGAGTTTGCAGTATTTTTTCAAGCATAAGGATCACAATTTAAGGCAAAGAAGGTGGTTGGAGCTATTGAAAGATCATGATATCGCCATTTTTAATCATCCTGGGAAGGCCAATATGGTGGCTAATGCTTTGAGTAGGAAGTCAGCCAGTATGGGCGGCCTCACGTACATTTCAGTTGGTGAGAGAATGCTAGCATTAGATGTTTAGAATTTGGCCAATAAGTTCGTGAGGTTGGATATTTCTGAGCCAGTCGTGTTTTAGCTTACACAGTCGCTTGGTCTTCCTTGTTTGAGCGTATCCGGGATCCGCAATATAATGACCCACATTTGCTTGTCCTTAGGGACACAGTGAGACATAGTGATGCCAAGCGGGTTACGGTTGGAGATGATGGGGTTTTGAGGATGATGGGCCGTGTTTGTGTGCCTAATGTGGATGGACTTCGTGAATTGATTCTAGAGGAGGCCCACAGTTCCCAGTATTCTATTCATCCAAGCACCGCTAAGATGTATCAGGACTTGCGGCAGCATTACAGGTGGAGGAGAATGAAGAATGATACAGTTGCATATGTAGCTCGGTGTATGAATTGTCAGCAAGTAAAGTACGAGCATTAGAGACCTGGTGGTTTGCTTCAGAAGATAGAGATTCTTGAGTGGAAGTGGGAGCGCATCACCGTGGATTTCGGTCTTGGACTTCCATGGACTCATAGGAAGTTTAATGTAGTTTGAGTTATTGTAGATAGACTGACTAAGTCAGTGCATTTCATCCCGTGGTAGTTTCCTATTCTTCGAAGCGGTTGGCAAAGATTTATATCCGTGAGATCGTTCGTTTTTACTGTATGCCCGTGTCTATCATTTCTGATCAAGGTACATAGTTTATCTCGCATTTATGGATGGAATTAACACATGAGTTGGGTATGCGGGTCGAGTTGAGCATATTATTTCATCCTCAGACGGATGGAGAGTCCGAGCATACTATTCTGATCTTGGAGAATATGCTACGCGCCTGTGTCATTGACTTTGGAGGTTTTTGGGATTAGTATTTGTCATTAACGGAGTTTGCCTACAACAACAGCTATCAATCAAGCATCTAGATGGTTCCCTGTAAGGCATTATATGGTAGAGAGTGTCGATCACTGATTGGGTGGTTTGAGTCGGGGGAGGCTCGGTTATTGGTTACAGATTTAGTGCAGTATGCCTTGAATAAGCTTAAGATCTTTCAAGATAGACTTCATACAGATCAATCCATGTAGAAGAGTTATGCTGGTCATAAGGTTCGTGATGTGACATTCATAGTCAGAGAGAGAGTGTTGCTTACGGACTTGCATAAGGGCGTAATGAGGTTCATGATGTGAAATTCATAAGGGCGTAATGAGGTTTGTAAAGAAGGTCAAGTTAAGCCCTAGGTTAATCGGACCTTTTGAGATTCTTGATCGAGTGGGAGAGGTAGACTACGGACTTGCATTTCCCCAGGCTTATCAGCGGTACATCCCAGTGTTTCATGTGTCCATGCTTCGGAAGTATCACGGCGATCTGTCCCACGTGTCAGATTTCAGCACTGTCCAGTTGGATAAGGATTTGACCTACGAGAAGGAGCCGGTAGCCAATTTAGACCGGCAGGTTCGTTAGTTGAGATCGAAGAGTTATCCTTTGGTTCGAGTGTAGTGGGGAGGTCAACCTGTTGAGATAATTACCTGAGAGTTCGAGTCCGATATGCGGAGCAAATATCTCCACCTTTTCACCAGCTTAGGTACTTTTCTATGTCCGCTCGAGGACGAACGATTGTTATAAAGGTGGAAAATGTGATGAGTTAAAGTGTCATCTTATGTTTTAAAACTCAATTATGTCTTCAAGGCATTCAAAACTTTATTTTATTCCTCCTCAATTTGCGTGTGCAGTTTAGGCGTATTTCCGGAAAGCTTTAGTGTGGAAAATTGATGAAATAATAATTTTTGGCCTAAAAAGTTGATTTTAGTTGACTTTGGTCAATGTTTGGAGTAAACGGATCCGGAACCGTATTTTGATGGTCCCGGTGGGTCCGTAGTAAAGTGTGGGACCTGGACGTATGTCCAAAATTAGATTGGGAGGTCCCTAGCCCGGGTAATAAATTTTTGTTAAAAATTGTGAATATGAAAATTTAATGATTTAAAGAATTTGATTAATGATGGATCTCATTGGTATCGGGCCCTTCTCTTGGTTTCGGAGCCCGGTACAAGTTTAAAATAATATCTAAGTCATGTATGTGAAATTTAGTAAAAATCGGAGTTAATTTGACGTGATTCGGGTATCCGGTTGAGAAAAGAGGAATGTCAAATTGTTCTTAAGAATTTCATGTATTTTGGTGTTAAATCCGTAGTTTTAGATGTTATTTTGGCAATTTGATCGCACGAGCAAGTTTTTATGATGTTATAACACTTGTGCGCATGCTTTTGGAGCCCCAAGGGCTCGGGTGAGTTTCGGATAGGCTACAAAGTGATTTGGACTTAAAAACATTTGCTAGTATGCTTCAGGCTTGCAGATCTTGCATTTGCGAGGTCTGGTTCGCAAATGCGAGCCTCGCATTTGCGAGCTTGGGAAGGGACTGATTTGTTCGCTTGTGAAAAATTGGACCGCATTTGTAGAAATCCAAGTTCGCATTTCTGAAGGCTGCATGAATGCGAGGGGTTCACAACTGCGATGCTTTTCTCGCATTTGCGAAGTTTAATGCAAAGTCAGGTTACAAATCCGATATCTGCAACTAATAAATCTTGATTTAGACGAGATTTTTCATTCATTCTCCCATTTTTCAAAATCTAGAACATAAGAGGCGATTTTCCAAAGACTTTTTCTTCCCCGAATCATAAGTAAGGGATTCTTAACTAGTTTCTTTCATTCTTTTACTTCTTTTTACGGGATTTCATCCTAGAATCTAGGATTTTTCATGGTGGAATTGGGATTTTTAGGTAGAAATTATGGATTTTGAAATTTGGGGATTTAGATCTCAAATTGAGGTCGAAACTAGATGCTGCTAAGTTAATTATGACTAGATACGAGTGGTTCGGAGGTCGAAACTAGAGGAAAAGCGGTAATTAAGCATTGAGTTGGTCGTTGGATTGAGGTAAGTGTTGTGTCTAACTTTGACTTGAGGGATTAGAGATCCCCGACTTAATTTCTATGTGAAAATCCATGTGTGTGGCGTATAGGTGAGGTGACGAGTACCTATGCACCGCCAAATTATATGTTTTGCTTGTTTTTACGCCGTTCTTAATACATTTTTTTCCTATCTTAACTGCTATATGTTTATTGGTGTTTCCATATATAAGTTGGATGTTGTTTTTCTTTATGGAGGGTATTAGCTATCCCGTAGCTTCATTGTATCACATCATTGGTTTAAGTTGGTTTATCGGTATTTTATGCTACATTTTGGGTTGGTCTCGTTGTGTAGTATTAATTGAGTGAAGTTTCATAATTGTGTAGCTTTCTATTTGCTTTGGTTTGAGGCTTACTTATTGTAGAGAGTTTTGAGCTAATTTGTGAAATTCATGATCTTATTATATGATTGGTACTGATATGGTGGGATCGGGTTGCACGCCACAACAAGAGGAATAAGGGCGATATATTAAGGAGGAATAAGGGTGTCGGGATCGGGTTGCACACTGCAACTTGAGTAATAAGGGTGGTATGTTAAGAAGAAATAAGGGTAAATTACTATCATACAGTGGGATCGGGTTGCATGCCGCAACAGGAGGAATAAGGGTGGATTGTTATGGATTAATAAGGATTAATATTCATATTGATATTGAGTATATGGTGGGATCGGAATGCGTGCCATATCAGTTTATATGTTTATGTATTATGTAGTTGGCTTTACACTTAAGGAATGGTTATAGCTGGGTACTGATGAGATACCAGAGTTCTAAATTCTTTCCTTGCAAGTTACTATTTTATCTGCTCCGTTCTACTTTCTGTTTTATTATGCATTGTATGCAGGTTATATTGTAATTGTGCCGCCGTAGCCTCGTCACTACCTCGTCAAGGTTAGGCTCGGCACTTACCAGTACATGGGGTCGATAGTACTGATACTGCACTATGCACTTTCTGTGCAGATTTTTGTGCTGGTAGTGGATGATCGAGAGGTCGGTTGCAGACATTTCATCTGGGAGACCCAAGGTAATCATGTTGGCGTCCGCAGGCCCTGATGTCCCCTTCTACATCCCTATATTGCTGCTTTCTTTACTTTCAAGACATATGTAATTTTTTTCAGACAGATGTTTGTAGATATCATAATATGTTCTTGGATTGTGACACCAGATTCTGGATAGTAATAATAGCTATGGTATTGTTAATAATATATAGACAAAAGATTATTTACGTACTCTCACATTTACTTTTACTTGATTTTAGTTTGTTAATTTAATCTATGAAATATAAAGTAAAAAGGTTAATAAAACTCTAACGTTGGCTTGCCTAGTGAGTGTGATGTTAGGCGTCATTACGGTCCCGATGGTGAAAATTCTGGATCGTGACATAAGTTTTGGTGAAAGAGATAGAAGTACTCATACATTAAAGGTGCTCCTATTGATGACGCAGAACAGAGGAAGTAGATCGGAAATAAAAGAACGCCATAAGATAAGAAGACACGAATAAAAGAAAGAAATCAAGAACTGACGGCAACCCTAATTCTTTTTAACTTATGTTAGTATGAATTAATTATTTTTTTTATTTTTTATTTATTTAAAATAAGACTCCTAATAAACCTTATACTGTGTTCTATGGTTAATTAATTACATTAGGTGTAAATATCAGGTGTGAGTAAGATGGCTCCGTATTAGAGGCGAATTCAAGATTTGAAGGTTACGAGTGCCACTGTATATGTATATAGTATACTTACCACTAGCCACAAAGACCGAATAAGAAGAATGGATCGATTCAGTTAGTTTTGGTTCATCCAGTTAGGTTTTTATTCATAAATAGGCTAACAAGTTCGACTTTCGTTCAAATTTTTACACTTGATTTAATTATATTCTAGAATAAAATTACAAAAAAAAAAATTCGATGAAAGCTATGTTGCTCGAAGTATGCGAAAATATTAGTGGGTGTATGTCGGATCCTCAAAAAGTAGTAAACTTTTGGAGCATCCAACACAAATGCATACATTTTTGAAGAGTCCGAATAAAATATCATGAAAGTAAAATTTTCTTAAAGAGTAGCTAGTTATTACATATTCTTTATTTGATTTGATTAATTGATTATTATTCTTGAATTACTTTTTCAAATTAATTGTCGAGTTATGTGACAATTATTTCAAAGCAGCAACAACAACAACAACATATACAGTATAATCATACAGGTGGGGTCTAGGGAGGATAGTGTGTACAGACCTTACTCCTACCTGGAGAGGTAGAGAGGTTGTTTTCTAAAATATTAATAATAAGAAGAAAGAGGGAGTAGGATCAAATAGTAATAATGAGGGAGCAACAATTTCAGTAAAAGGTGAGAAAAAGTAGCATCAAATAAATTATTTCAAAGCAAAAGTTTCAGATTTCAATTTATGAGAACTTAAAACCTATATTAATTAGGATAATTTTTTTCAAAAGCAAATAAATAATACTGCTCAGATTATATTCCAATTAATAAATTAATATTGTATCATTAAAAGAGAGAAACTATATATTACATAGTATCATTTAAAATTACATATTGGAAGAAGTTTCTCATGAAATAAGGTGTAATTGTAGGTAGCAAAATAAAGGCATACAGGGAAATTTAAAAAAGAAAGAAGCCAGAAAGATTTAGGGAGAAATTTAAAAATAGCCAGATTTATAACTAGTCGTTTAAAAAATAGCCAGTTTCAAAAGTAATTGAAATTTAGTCACTTTTCATGTAAAGATAAATCTGAGCGAAAATACTGTTCAAAACCCAGAAAATACGTCAGTATATTTGTAACGACCCGACTGGTCGTTTTGCGTTTTAGAACCTCGTTACCATAAATAAAACTTTTTGCACTTGCTTTAACTAATTTATGACTTGCGGGGATGGGTAGTTCGGAAGCTGGAGGAGTTTTGAGTAAGAATATGTCCATTTGCTTCTTTAAGTTTCTCTAAAAAGGCCAAGTTTGTCTTCGGTCAAATTTCTTGGGAAACGGATCCGGATTAGTGATTTGACGATCCCGGAGGGTCCGTGGGAAAATATGGGACCTGAGCGTATGCCCGGAATCGGATTCCGAGGTCCCTAACCCGAGTAAAGAATTTTTCTGTGAAATTGTTAAATTGAAGTTTTAAAGATTTAAAGAAACTAAGAAATCAATGTTTTCCTAGGTATCGGGCTCGAATTTTGATTTTGAAACTTGGTACAGGTCCGGAATATCAGTTAAGACCTACCCGTGAAATTTGGTGTAAATCCGAGTAATTTAAGGGTGTTTTGACCCTTTGGAAGAAAACTTAGAACTTGAAGTTCAATGATTTGGATCATTTGATTTTGGGGTTTGATTCCTCGATTTAGCGTTGTTTTAAGTGTTTCGAAGGTTCGAGTAGGCCCGCCTCGTAATTTCGGACTTGTCGGTATATTCGGGCGGGGCTCGAGAGCCCCGGGCGTCAAACGAGTGAGGTTCGAGTGAAGTTAGAAATTGAGGAAGGGCTGCAGCTTTTGTTGCTTCTGTCATAACCGCATTTGCGATTCTTGGACCGCAGATGCGGCCTTCTCATAGCAAAAGCGGAAGGGGCCAGGCCCAGGGGAAACCGCAGAAGCGGCCCATCGACCGCAGAAGCGGTCCCGCTTAAGCGGACTCCAGGCCGCAGAAGCGGACTCGCAGAAGCTGGAGCCTGACCGCAGAAGCGGTCCAGGCTTCTTTGGTTGTTTCCGCAAAAGCGGGCACGTTTCCGCAGAAGCGAAAATCGCCGGGAGGCAGTGAATGCATTTAATCCGAGTTCAAAGTCATTTCCCCCATTCAATACTCTACACTTGGGTGATTTTGGTGGTTCCAAAGAGAGGGTTTCAACATATTATTGCAAGGTAAGCAATCTTCCACCATTATGAGTTAAATTACATGAACATTAGGTAGATTAAACACTAAAAGTTAGTAAAAATCAAGGGTTAGAACTAGACTTAGGGTTTTAGCAAAACTAAGATTTAAGCATGGAGTTTGTTATGTAATGAACTAGAAATCATATATTTATGATCCTTAGATGATAGAGAACAACTTCCTTCGAAAAATCTCGAAATCCGGGCACGTGGGGCCGGGGTCGGAATTTAGTAAACTTGTGGGAAAGGTTGGGAAATTACTTAAATAGTTAGAATTCAACCTTGTAAGCCTTTATTGACTAGTTCTTATTTTATTTTAATTAGTTTGTGCTCGTTCGGCTTCGAATTGAGGGTTTGGGCTTGTTCTTGATATTGGAAGTGCGCTTCGGAGCAAGGTGAGTCTCCTTTCTAACCTTGTAAGAGGAAATTGTCTCCTGTCACACCTCTTTTTTACGGCGCTTACACCCCAGCGAAGGGATATAAACAAAAAGAGTTTTCCCGATTAAAGGACGGTCGGAACGGGATTAGTTATTTAAATTTTTTAGAGTCGCCACTTGAGAATATAATGGTGTCTCA
>MU683403.1:0-19689 GCA_026770625.1 Nicotiana glauca
GATCAGCATGCCTATTGTAACATGGTGGAGGAAGAGCTTGATGGAGAGTCGTGGTTTCATGATATCAAAGAATACTTTAGAATGGGAGAATATCCGGTACAGGCCACAGGGGACTAAAAGAGAGCCATTAGATGCTTAGCAAGTGGATTTTTCTTCAGTGGAGGAGTGTTGTACAAAAGAACTCCAGATCTTGGTTTATTGAGGTGTGTGGATGCTACACAGGCTACAGCTATCATGACCGAGGTACATGCAGGAGTTTGTAGACCTCATATGAATAGATATGTATTGGCCAAGAAGATTCTTCGAGTAGGATATTATTGGCTAACTATGGAACGAGATTGTATCAGTTTCGTACGCAAGTGTCATCCGTGCCAAGTACAGGGAGATTTGATTCATTCTCCTCCATCTGAATTGCACACAATGTCGGCACTATGGCCCTTCGTTGCTTGGGGAATGGATGTCATTAGGCCGATCGAGCCAGCAGCATCTAATGGGCACAGATTTATTCTAGTAGCCATTGATTACTTTACTAAGTGGGTTGAGGCAAAAACTTTCAAATCGGTGACCAAGAAGGCAGTGGTCGATTTTGTGCATTCAAATATTATTTGTCGATTTGGAATTTCGAGGGTGATTATCACGGATAATGGTGCCAATCTCAACAGACATCTGATGGCGGAAACATGTCAGCAGTTTAAGATCATGCACCGCAATTCCACCCCATATCGTCCTAAGGCGAATGGAGCGGTCGAGCCAGCTAACAAGAACATCAAGAAGATACTTAGGAAAATGGTGGAAGGATCCAGGCAATGGCATGAGAAATTACTTTTTTCTTTGTTAGGCTATCGCACTACTGTGCGCACTTCAGTAGGGGTGACTCCTTATTCATTAGTATATGGTACAGAGGTGGTGATACCTGCAGAAGTTGAAATACCATCCCTTCGGATTATTGCTGAAGCAGAAATTGATGATGATGAGTGGGTCACAGCCCGTTTGGAACAATTGAGCCTGATTGATGAAAAATGATTGGCAGCAGTATGTCACGGACAGTTATATCAACAGAGAATGACAAGAGCATACAACAAGAAAGTGCATCCGCGGAAGTTTGAAGTAGGGCAATTGGTGTTGAGGCGTATCCTACCTCACTGGGCTGAAGCAAAAGGAAAGTTCGCCCCCAACTGGCAGGGGCCATTTGTTGTAACCCGAGTGTTGTCCAATGGTGCATTGTATCTAACAGAAGTGGAAGGGAAATGTGTAGAAATGGCTATCAACTCTGATGCAGTTAAGAGATACTATGTACGATTTCTTTATTTAAATGTACCTAATTGTACTTGGCATGTTTTGAGATTGAAATGACGAAGGTATTTTGTTCTACTATCCAAACACTTTATCCTTTGTTATCCCTTTGAGCTTTATTCTATTTTCTTTCATATACCTCTTTTGGAATCAATAACAAAACTTGAAAATCCAAACAATGAAATTAAGTGGAGAAATAAGAGAAAAACAGTGAAAAAGAAAAAGAGAAAAAAAAAGAAAAGAAAATAAAAAATAGAAGAGAAAAGGAAAGAAAAGAAAAAGAAAAGAAAAGAAAAAGATCAGAAAGAAAAGAAAAGAAAGGAAAAGAAGTGAAAAAGAAAGAAAAGAAAAGTGGAAGAAAGGAAAGATCGCAACAATAAAGCAATGTTATGACGTGAACTATATTTGTCTTGATCCCGAAAGGGTACGTAGGCAGCCTCTCCCTGAGGTTCAGTCACAACAAAAGGGAAATACAAGAATCCCCAAGAAGGAAACTGGGCAGAAGTTATGGTTGTTGCGAGAAATGTGATTCCGAAAGTTGTACTTTTTAACCCATGTTGAATTATTTTGAGCTTCTATACCTTTCTTTCTAAAACCCATCCAAAAACCACATTACGGTCCAAAGAAAGACCTTCTGATCAATCTTAAGAAATTCCAATACGAGCAGGTAAACTGATTCATGTTGGGGACAATACTCTGGTGCCAGAAGAAAAATGATGAAAATGAGAGAGTCTTATTGGTGAAAACCCTCACGGGCACCAGAAGGCAACGTAAGTTGAGAAAAAATAAAAATGAGAGAGTCTTATTGGTGAAAACCTTCACGGGCACCATAAGGCGACGTAAGTTGAGAAAAATAAAAATGAGAAAGTCTTATCGGTGAAAACCCTCACGGGCACCGTAAGGCGAAAGTGATTTTTCAGATGGGGAAATGAAAGAAGTCTGTGGTTGAAAGGGACTCGAAATATGGCAAGACAAGCAAGGTTTGGGTGTTGGCAAAAGTTAGGTTATGAAAGTATAGAACAACAAAGTATGGCAATAGAAAGTTGACTGGTTGGACAAGAATAGGCTGGCTAATCCAAAGTGCATGGCACGATCAATCGTACCAGCAGTTCCACTCAGATAAGTCCTATCTTTTTTCTCTTCATTACAAATCTTCCGTTTTCAGAATCTTCCTATCTTTAACCTTCGAGGTCATTGCATTTCATTCTCTTGAAGTCTGTCTATGAGACATTTCAGTGTCAGTTCTATTCAAAAGAAGGATGTCAAGGCTAACTACCAGCTTCCCAGTTGTATGGCACAACAAGGTTGGAACGTATCAAAAGAAGGTAAAGCATGAAGGACCGTTGAAAATCCAACCAGTGGGATAATCAAATAATTGTGGGGGAAAAGCAAAGTTCACAAGATGGGACAGAAACACAAAACAACAATACACGGTAAAACATTTGGGTCATCAAAATTAGAGGATTGAAAGTCAGTCGGGAAGTCGATGCAGTTCAAAATAAGTCCAAGGGAGCAAGTCGGAGCAAAATCGAAAGCAGGAACATAGCCAACAAGAATGCCAGCGGCTAACCACATTTTAAACTGATAAGATTTTTCTTTGATGGAACAGGGGTAGAAGTCTCGGGAAAAACCATCCGTGAGAAAAGGCAATACCCAAACAGGTATGATTTCTCAGGACCCTCCTGAAAAATGGGATTTCAAAACAATAGTGAGAAGCATAACCTAGCATAAATGTACCCCAATGGAATATAAGTTTGTTTCAAAGTTTGCAATTAATAATTTTCAGGACCCTCCTGGATAATGGGACGTAGTTTTAAAGTCAGTTTAGATAACAAGATATAGTGGAAGTAATACTTTAAGAAGATAATTTAGATTCATAATTGTTAGGAGTTGTCAGGACCTCCCTGGATAATAGGACTTAGTTTTCAAATTTGATAATAGTTGGTAAAATAATTCAGTTTAACACTCACCCATGTGCCCACCCATCAAACTGGGGCAGAAAATTTTCTTTGTTTGTCTATTTTGTTGAAAGCAGGAGCCCACCTGGAGAACAAGGGAATACTTTTCAGCAATCAGGAACCCACATGGAGAACAAGGGAATACATTTCAAGCACAAGGGTCAGCCACCCACTTGGAGAACAAGGGAAGTATAATGCAAGTTTTATCTTTCAAGTTTGATATTTGGTAACATAATGCGCCCAATTATCAAACTGGGGCAAAAAATTTTCTTTGTCTTGTATGTTTGTTGCAATCAGGAGCCCACCTAGAGAACAAGGGAATATCTTTTCAAATTAGCAAGCAGGAGCCCACCTGGAGAACAAGGGAATATCTTTTCAAAAACAGCAAGCAGGAGCCCACCTGAAGAACAAGGGAGTATGTTTCAAATTCAACAGCCAGGCACCCACCTGGAGAACAAGGGAAGTACAATTCAACTTTAACTGTCAGTTTCAATATTGGATAACATGTTGTACCCAGTTACCAAACTGGAGCAGAAAGTTTTCTTCATTTTGTCTGTTTTGTTGCAATCAGGAGCCCACCAGTAAAACAAGGGAATCCATTTCAAAGTTCAGCAAGTAGGAGACCACCTGGAGAATAAGGGAATACTTTCCAAGCATCACCGTCAGGAGCCCACCTGGAGAACAAGGGAATACATTTCAAGCATAGCGGTCAGGAACCCACCTGGAGAACAAGGGAAGTATAATGCAAGTTTTATCTTTCAAGTTTGATATTTGATAACACAATGTGCCCAGTTATCAAACTGGGGCAGAAAATTTTCTTTGTCTTGTATGTTTGTTGCAATCAGGAGCCCACTTGGAGAACAAGGGAATAATTTTCAAGATTCAGCAAGCAGGAGCCCATCTGGAGAACAAGGGAATATCTTTTCAAAAACAGCAAGCAGGAGCCCACTTGAAGAACAAGGGAATATATTTCAAATTCAGCAGTCAGGCACCCACCTGGAGAACAAGGGAAGTGCAATTCAATTTTAACTGTCAGTTTTAATATTTGATAACATGTTGTTCCCAGTTGCCAAACTGGGGCAGAAATTTTTCTTCGTTTTGTGTGTTTTGTTGCAATCAGGAGCCCACCCGGAGAACAAGGGAATCCATTTCAAAAGTTCAGCAATCAGGAGCCCACCTGGAGAACAAGGGAATACTTTCCAAGCATCACCGTCAGGAGCCCACCTGGAGAACAAGGGAATAACTTTTCAAGCATCGCAAGCAGGAGCCCACCCGAAAAATGGACACGTATTTGAAATTGTAAGCAGTCAAGCATCATGAAGAGGAATGGCAAAACATCGCCAAGGCAACAACAAGAATACCATTGGAAGAATACAAGATACAAGTTCAAGGCAACACAAGAGCAAGTTTGAAGACATAGATAGGATCTTTGGTACCTCAAAGATTATAGCTTAGGCTAGCTTCTTTTGTTTTACCACGGTGTAATAAGGAGGTCAGTGAGCAGTAGCAACAGCAACAACAACAGCAATGAGATCACAGCTCTTGGTAGTCTCAGCTACCAGACACTCCCGAACTACACTGACCTGATTCTTGTTTAGCCTAGGATATGTAGGCAACCTATGAAGCAGGGTGCGGTCAAGCTTTTCAAAAAATGCTTCACATGGAATTTTCAAACGGGCAAAAAACGCTCGTATTTACTCACTTATCTTTGCCCGAAAATATTTCATATTTCCAAACAAAGGGGGGCAGCTGTGAGCACGTGATTTTTGCCCTATATATGAATTATTCCCACAAAATTCAAACAAAAAAAAGATTTTTCCTTATTTTTACAATTTTGTAAATTTTGTGTCATTTTTGATAATTGTTTGCATTTTATTTGTGCATGATAATTCATATGAAAAAAAAAACAACAAAAAAATACTCTTGGCATTTGTTTAGGTTTTAATTTCATATTTTAGTATTAATTAGGAGATAATTTATTTTAGAAGAAAATATGAAGTAAATAACAAAAATATTTCACTTTTGTATTTTTATTGTTTTAATTATGGAATCGTTACGAAAATATTTTTTAAAGTAATTTTAGGCATTAATTAGTTTAGTTTAATTGTTATTTTAATTTTTGCAATCTTTATAAATTAGAAAAAATACAAACTTATAAAATGAAAAACAAAAAAGGATATAATAAAAAACAAGGAAAAGAGAAAAAAGAAAAAAATAATCAAATAAAAGAAAAGGAAATAAAGAAAGAGGGCTGCTCATTTTTGGGCGCATTTAAAATCCCTGGCCCAATCAAATTTGACCCAAACCAAATCCCAACCCCAGTCCAACAAAAACCCTGACCCAGTCCGCTCCAAAGACCAAATGGTATCGTTTCAATGGATTATCCATGGCCATACGATTTTGATCTAACGGATGAAATTGTCCCATGTTACTCAATATATGAGTGTCGGAAAGCCCTAGCCCCCCTTCGTCTCTCTCAGAACATCCCAAGTAACACCGCCGGAGATCGTCTCCACCGGCGGCGGAGCCCCAAAAGACCCAAAAATTTCACCACTGAATCATCTTTCCCTCCTCTTTCCATTTCCACGCCTGAAATCCCTCGAATCACAGTTCAACTCCTCGAATCTTAATTTAATTTTTCCGGCCAAGTCACAAACTTGTCCAAAACTCCCCAAATTCATACCCCACGGTCCCCATGGCTCCCTCAACCTGAATCCCAAGCCAAAAACCGTCAAACATCACTGATTAAGCTCGAATTTCGGATCTAGGGTTTTTGAATTTTTAGCCCGTTTGGAGTTTCAATAATTTGGATGATTCTGATTAATGTTATAAGTTTATTTTCGACAAAATAAACTTATAATATCAATTAAATTCAATTCCAGAAATCAAATCAAGTTGAAGCATGAAGTCAGTAAGTTTTTGAGTTTTTCCTTTCTCTTTGTTTAAGTTCTTTGTTGCTCGTGTTCGCGTAAGTGTTAATTGCTAGTGTAAATGTCGTTTAGTTTTGGTTCCGATTCTGAAATTAGTTGTGTTTTTGACTGCTGGTGTGATTTAGTCCGAGTTGATTCCTGATTCTAGCTTAGTAAATATTTTTAGCTTAATTCTGATAGTTTAATCGTAATATTTGATTTTTCTGTCAATTTGGTAGTCTGTTTTCATCACAGTTTAATATTTGTTTTAGGATTAATTATGTTAGTTTAATTGTGCATTTATTTGATTTTTATTCTGTAGTTGATAGTTCTTTTATTAGCTCTTTTATTAATTATAGGTGATTGGTTATAGTTGAATTAGTTTTGTTTAATTGGGCTCCAGTTAAAGGGGTGGGTTAGATTAGTCTAGTTATTTCAAATAAGTTCAAGGGGTATTTTGGGTATTCCTAGATGGAAAGAAGGTTGTAGGTCATACTAGAATAGTTTGGATTATTCTAGAATAGGATTTTAATGTATATTTTCACAAGTGAAGGGATTGGCTTGGGGAACAAGTTAAAACTGAAGGACTAATCTGAAAATAAAGAGGGACTAATAGGGAAAACAGAAATGTGAGGGCTGCCCCTCCTTTGGCCTATAAAAAGGCATCATTAGTGCCTTAACATACAAGTTTGGAACCCATAAAAATTCTCCCCAAAAGTCTCTACAATGGGAGCAGATCTGAATTTTGAATTCAGAATTCAAAGTTCTTCTAGATTTTAGTTCATCTCTATAGAAAACAAAAATACAAAATAGAAAATCTCTAAAAAAATCCAAAAACAAACTGTTTCATTGCTTGTTTATTAGGTTGCTTTCAAATTTCAGCTTTCATTCAATTTTTGGCTAATTTAGGATCAGAAAAATAGTTGGGATTCTCTCAATACTTGAAGTCTGGGAGTATTTGACATTGCTTGTGCATTGTTTGGTTTAATCGAGTTGGTTTTGGGTGTTATTCATCAAACGTGTGGATTGCTGGCTTATTTCTAGCTATCTAGTGTGATTATTTTTGGATCTGTTTGATTTCGCTTGGGTTTAAATCATTTCTGGACTGTTAATTGCTGCTGAGAGTCGGTTACTGCTGCTGATCTTTTCCTTTTTCTTACTGTATTTCGACATCCAGGTATGTTCCCAGATTCAAGGTGCTGGAACCAAACTGATATGTAGAAACTCATTTGAAATCGATTAATGAAGAATTGAAGCTTGAACTGTTGATTCGTTGTGACTGCATTTCTGCAGATTTGCTCACATTTTGTTTAGTTTTTTTTTTCTCGTGTTGTTGATTAATTTGTATTGGAATTTCAGTAGTGTATAACTGGATAATTTCTTATTGTTTTAATTCATGATTTATTTGAATTGATTCTATGTTTTCCTTTATCACGAGAACTCGTAGATAGTAGTATTGGTTAGTGAATGATTTCAGTAGTAAATTCCTGTTTTTAGTAGTTGGCAATCAAATTGGAAACTCATTAGTGTAAACTAGCTACAGTGGCAGGCAGTAATTCGTTCATCAAATCTCAAGTTGTTTAAAGTTAGCTTCGTTAGATTGGTAATATTGAATGAGTAGCATTTTGATTCACTTAATCTAAAATTGAGAACTAGGCCAGTGTTGGCATTTAGGCCCAAGGCCTTTGATTTGAGTAAGGTGAAATTTATAGGGTGTGATTTGTTTTAGGACTGGGGGGGTCACGTTACTGGTTGGAACGGGGTTGGAATTGGGTCTGTGGGGACTCGATCCCAGGCAGGCGTCAGAGCCACCTGGACCAGCTTTCATTGACGCTGGGCCTGAGCAATTGGGCCGTATCACAGCCTATCGTGCAGGCCAGTTTGGGCTAAAAAATGTGATTCTTAGTTTGCCTTGATGTAATGCAATTCGTAATTAATCAGGTTTTTATTTCTTTACTAGAAAAAAACAAAAATAGAAAATCGTAGTCATTTTAGTTTGGCCTTTCAATAAAATAATGAGACGAGCCTCGCCGAATAAAAATACAAAATAGCGGGGCTCTCAATAACGGTTACATAAATTACTTAGAATTTGTAGAGGGCCGTTTAGTGAATTTTACGGCCTTCACCAAAATAATACTACGCTAGAATCTTTAGGCACGATTTAATTAAATTACTTTCTTAAACTCGAGTGCGTATTGATGCGACCCAAATCCAAATCTCGACGAAGTCGAAATGTGTTGACAACTACGGGTGCATTCATTGCGACGTGGTTCGAAACGCATTTTCACAACGTCGCAATTCTTTTAAAATAAATAATGATAAAAAGTGGTTTACGAATAAAGGCACATAAGCTAGCATGTATTAAAATCAGATAAAATCAAATACAACAGTTGAGCGACCGTGCTAGAACCACGGAGCCCGGGAATGCCTAACACCTTCTCTCGGGTTAACAGAATTTCTTATCCGGATTTTTGGTTCGCAGACTGTAATACAGAGTTATATTTTTCCTCGGTTCGGGATTAAAACCGGTGACTTGGGACACCATTAATCTCCCAAGTGGAGACTCTTAATAATTAATAAACTAAATCCCGTTCCGATTGTCCTTTAATTGGAAAAACTCCTTTATTACGCCCTTGCTGGTGTAATAGCAAAAAAGGGAGGTGTGACAAGCATCAGCACAACCGACCCTATGTGTTGGTAACTGTCTAGCCTAACCTCGGTGAAGTAGTGACGAGGCTAGACCGGACTACCACATAAACCTGTACAATTATATATATCAGCGGAATCGAAAATACAAGACAAGTAACAATATGGGAGGGGGAGCATGCTGTGGGGAGATAACAATATTAATAGTAAGTCCAGAATAACAATCTAAGGGCAGCTTGGAATTTACAGCGGACAAGAAACTAATACCCAAAATAGAACACTTGTATCAATAATTGTTGCAGCGCGCAACTCGATCCTAATATATTTCAACACTGTTGCGGCGTGCATCCCGATCCATAAATATCATTGTTGCGGTGTGCAACCCGATCCAAATCATTTAACCTTGTTGCGGCGCGCAACCCGATTCACAAATATCATTCCTTGCACGGCATCACCCTTCGTGCTTTAACACTCTTCCTCACCCAATCAACAATCACAAACAAGGGCAATGGAAATAATAAAACAAGAATGGAAGTCCCGGCAAGGGTACACAAATAAACAAATAAAAACCCAGCAAGGGTACAATATCAATAACCAACAATGTCCCGGCAAGGGAATAAATCATTAACTCTTCTCTTTCTTTCACTTTCATCTCATATTTCACGTTATCACTTGAGCCAAAGCTCCAAGGAGTTATTTATCTCATATACCTTCACAATTTGTATTTCAAGCCGAGCCAGTGCTTCACGAAGTTCCAAGATCACAATTTCTTTCACAAGGTCTTTACAACATATAGAAGTCATCAACTAAGCATGGAATATATAATTTATTTTGGAATCGGACCTCAAATTGAGGTCCAAATCACCAATTTTAGAAAATCGAAGTGCTACCCAAAATTCACAAATTTCCCTATTAAAATATTTATTTTGAAGTTGAAATTATGTTAGAAGATGTTAAAAAGTGAAGAAATTGAGTTAGAAATCACTTACCAATCGTTTTGAAGAAGAAGAACTGTTTGAAAAATTGCCTCTTATGTTTTGGGCTTTTGAAAAGTGAAAAATAACTGAAATTCCCGTCTTTATATACCACTCTGAAGCCCCAGCGCGAACCGCACAAAAGGATAGCGGCCACGCTGGTATACCTGAAAACTCGCTGGCTCTCTGAAATTTGCTACGCGGACCGCGCAAGGAGGATGACGACTGCGCAGCATGCACCGCAGACCGCAGGCGCGCTGGAGCCTGCAACTTTTTCCTAGACCTGCAACATCTGGTATTTTAAGTCTAAGACCTCCCGGAACCTACTCAAAATTCACCCGAACCCTCGGGCCTCCTAACCAAACCCATACACTAACTCAACAACATCCTACGAACTTAACCGTGCGATCAAATCGCCAAAATAATTTAAAAAACAAGGGATCAAGCCTCAAAATCACTAGTTTTTTCTCAAACTTCATTAACTTTCAAATTTAGAGTTTTAAGTCTAGAACACGCCAAACGACGCCCGATTTCAACTAAACTTCACAGAAATGTCTTAAACGACATATAAGACCTATACCGGGTGCCGGAACCAAAATACGGGCCCGATACCAACATGTTCTAATCAATTTTCATTTCAATTTTCCTTAATAATTTCAGAAAAACAATTTTACTCAAAAATTCATTTCTCGGGCTTGGAACCTCGAAATTCGATTCCGGGCATACGCCCGAGTCCCATATTTTTCTGCGGACCCTCCGGGACCGTCAAATCACGGGTCCGGATCCGTTTACCCAAAATCATAACCAAAGTCAAACTTATTCATTTTAAATACCAAATTTTAGCATTTTTCATAGAATTTCACATTTAGGCTTTCCGGCTATGCGCCCGGACTGCGCACGTAAATCGAGGCAACTAAAAAATGAGGTTTTCAAGGCCTCGAAAGCACGGAATAAATAGGAAAACAGGTGATGACCCTTTGGGTGGTCACATTCTCCACCTCTAAAAACAACCATTCGTCCTCGAACGGACAAAAGAAAGAAGTACCTCAGTCGGGGAAAAGATGAGGATAACGACTCCGCATATCAGACTAGGACTCCTAGGTCGATGCCTCAGGGGGCTGACCTCTCCACTGAACACGAACAGAAGAAAAACTCCTAGATCTCAACTGACGAACGTGCCGATCTAGAATAGCTACCGGCTCCTCCTCATAAGGCAAGTGTTTGTCCAACTGGACAATGCTGAAATCTCACACGTGGGCTGGATCTCCGTGATACCTCCAAAGCATGGATATATGAAAAACTGGATGCGCGGCTGATAAGCTAGGCGACAATGCAAGTCTATAAGCTATCTCTCCCACTCGATCAAGAATCTCAAACAGACCAATGAATCTAGGGCTAAGCTTTCCCTTTTTCCCAAACATCATCACGCCCTTCATAGGCGACACTCAGAGCAATACTCACTCACCAACCATGAAAGCTACATCTCAAACCTTACGATCTGCATAGCTCTTTTGCCTGGACTGAGATGAACGAAGCCTATCCTGAATGATATTGACCTTGTCCAAGGCCTCCTAAACCAAATCCGTACCTATCAACCGAGCCTCTGCCGGCTCAGACCATCCAATCGGAGACCGACACTGCCTACCATATAAAGCCTCGTAAGGAGCCATCTAGATGCTCGACTGGTAGCTGTTGTTGTAGGAAAACTCCGCTAAAGGCAAGAACTGATCCTACGAACCTCCAAAGTCAATAACACAAGCCCGAAGCATATCCTCCAAAATCTGAATAGTCCGCTCGGACTGCCCGTATGTCTGGGGATGAAATGTTATGCTCAACTCAACCTGTGTGCCCAACTCTTACTAAACTGCTCTCCAGAAGCACAAGGTAAACTGCATACCCCGGTACGAAATGATAGATGTCGGCACAGCATGAAGGCGAACAATATCCCGGATATAAATCTCAGGTAATCTCTCGGATGAATAGAAGACTGCCACAGGAATGAAATGCGCTGACTTGGTCAGCCTATCCACAATGACCCAAATTGCATCGAACTTCTTCCGAGTCAACAGAAGTCCGGTGAAGAAGTCCATAGTGATCCTCTCCTACTTCCACTCGGGAAGCTCAATCCTCTGAAACAAACCACCAGGCTTCTGATGCTCGTACTTAACCTGATGGCAGTTCAAACAATGAGACACATATGCTACAATATCCTCCTTCATTCTACGCCACCAATAATGCTGCTGCAAATCTTGATACATCTTCGCAGCGCCCAGATGAATAGAGTACCGGGAACTATGGGCCTCCTCTAAAATTAACTCTCGTAGTCCATCCATATTAGGCACACATACTCAGCCCTGCATTCTCAAAACTCCATCTTCATCTAAGGTAACCTGCTGGTCACCTCCACGCTGCACCGTGTCTCTGAGGACACACAAATGGGGATCATCAAACTACCGATCACAAATATGCTCTAATAATGAAAAACGAGCGACAGTGCAAGCCAACACATGACTGGGCTCAGAAACATCGAGTCTCACGAACTGATTGGCTAAGGCCTGAACATCCAAAGCAAGCGGCCTCTGACCGACTGGCATATAAGCAAGACTGCCCATACTAGCTAACTTCCTACTCAAGGCATCGGCCACCACACTGGCCTTCCCCGGATGACATATAATGGTGACATCATAATCTTTCAACAACTCCAACCACCTCCTCTACCTCAAATTCAACTCCATTTGCTTGAACAAGTACTGAAGACTCTTGTGGTCAGTGAACACCTTACATGCCCCGCCATACAAATAGTGCCTCCAAATCTTCAAGGCATGAACAATAGCTGCCAACTCTAAATCATGCACTGGATAGTTCTTCTCATGAATCTTCAACTGCCTTGAAGCATAAGTGATAATCTTGCCACCCTGCATCAATACTGCACCAAGCCCAATACGGGACGCATCACAATAGACTACATAAGGCCCTAATCCTGTGGGCAAAACCAACACCGGTGCCGTAGTCAGAGCTGTCTTGAGCTTCTAAAAGCTCGCCTCACACTCATCCGACCATCTGAACTGGGCACCCTTTTGGGTCAACCTGGTCATCGGGGCTGCAATAGACGAAAAACCCTCCACAAACTGACGGTAGTAGCCTGCCAATCCTAATAAACTCCGAATCTCTGTAGCTGATTCTGGGTCTAGGCCAGTTCTTAACTGCGTCAATCTTCTTCGGGTCCACCTGAATACCCTCTACTAATACAACGTGACCCAGAAATGCTACTGAACTTAGCCAAAACTCACACTTGGAGAACATGGCATATAACTGACTATCCCTTAGAGTCTGAAGAACCATTCTAAGGTGTTGCTCATGCTCCTCCTGGCTGCGGGAGTATACCAAAATATCATCAATGAAGAATATCATGAACATGTCCAAATATGGCCTGAACACTCGGTTCATCAACTCCATAAATGATGTTGGGGCATTGGTCAACCCAAATGACATGACCAAGAACTCACAATGCCCATACCGAGTACGGAAAGATGTCTTAGGGACATCGGATGCCCTAATCCTCAAAATGGTATCCAGATCGCAAGTCAATCTTCGAGAATACCTTGGCACCCTGAAGCTGGTCGAACAAATCATCAATCTTCGGTAGTGGATACTTATTCTTAATCGTTACCTTGTTCAATTACCGATAATGTATGCACATCCTCATCGATCCGTCCTTCTTCTTGACAAATAACACTGGTGCGCCGCAAGGAGAAACACGGCATCTAATGAAACTCTTCTCTAGCAAATCCTGCAATTGGTCCTTCAACTCTTTCAGCTCCGGCGGGGCCATATGACATGGCGGGATAGAAATGGGCTGGGTGCCTAGAGCCAAATCATAACATCCCTCCGAACGCTGTAGCTGAGGAAACTATGGCTGGCCTTGACGACCTGAATGACCTCCACGAAAACTCTAAAGTGGCGGTGCGCTGATAGGAGCTGGCGGTGCACTGAATGACTGCTGATCAGAATAGTGTGCCTGAGAACCACGGCCACCTGATATACCATGAGAAACCTGGAGATCTGATTGAAAGGGCCTAGGAGGATGGCCTCTACCATATGAATCTCTACCTCTAGACGAGGTACCACTTAATCTGTCGGAATGATGGGCTCTTTTGTCTCCCACGTGACCACCTCCCTGAGATAGAACCATCTCAACTCTGCGGGCCACATTGGCCGCCTCCTGAAAGCTGATATCACTACCAGTCTCCCTAGCCACCTGGAGACGAATCGGCTGAATCAAACAATCAATAAATCTCCCCACCCCCTCTCTCTCCGTGGGAAGTATGATAACAGCATGGAAAGCTAGATCAATAAACCTGGTCTCATACTGGGTGACCGTCATAGAACCCTGCTGGAGGCGCTCAAACTGCCTCCGATAAGCATCCCTATGAGTAACAGGGAGAAACTTCTCCAGGAACAACTAAGAAAACTGATCCCAAGTCAAAGACGGCGACCCTGCTGGTCTAGCTAAACAGAAATCCCTCCACCAAGTCTTGGCAGATCCAGATAGGCGAAATGCAGCAAAATCAATTCCATTAGACTCAACAATGCCCATGTTTCGAAGAACCTCATGGCAGCTATATAAGAAATCCCGGGGGTCCTCAGAAGAAGCACCGCTGCATGTAGTAGTGAAGAGCTTGGTAAACCTGTCCAGCCTCCACAAACATCTACGGACATAGCCGCGCCATCGCCGGTCTGAGCAACTACCCCCTGCTGATCTACCATAGCTGGCTGAACCACTGGAATCTGACCCTGGGCAGCTACCTGCTCCGGAGTATGTGCAGTAGGAGTCTAGGCTCCTCCTCCAGCCTGAGAAGTGGCTGGTGCTACAGGAAGCAATCTTGCTCGGGTGACACTCTCCATCAGGCCCACCAACTGGACCAAAGCATCCTGAAGAACTGGGGTAGCGATAAACCCCTCTGGCACCTGAGCTGGGCCCACCGGAACTACTGCGGCTGGGGCCGGAACCTCCTCGTCAAAGTCAACCTAAAGCTCCACCACTGGTGCTGCTGCTCGGGGATGAGCTCTTTCGCTACCTCAGCCTCTAGCACGACCTCATCCTCTGCCCCTAGCGGGAGCTACCTGGGGCTTGGAATGCTGATCGGAAGATGACTCTCGCCATCTGCGAAAGAACAGAGTAGAAATTCAATTAGCTTTGAGAAACAGAACCGCACGACAAGAAAGAACAAATGTGAAACTTTTCCTAACTCTGTAGCCTCTGGGGGATAAATACAGACGTCTCCGTACCAATCCCTCAGACTCTACTAAGTTTGTCCGTGGGTTGTGAGACCTATGTAACCTAGTGCTCTGATACCAACTTGTCACGATCCGGATTTTCCACCCTCGGGAGTCATGATGGCGCCTACTCGTAGAATCTAGGCAAGCCAAATCTTAATTACCTTTCGTTTACAACATAGCCCCTTTTTAACAATTTATGGTAACAATATAAAAACAACGAAATTAAATAGTAGTGGAAGTCTTAATTATAGAAACTGAATCAAAATGCGGATTAGTCAATATAAGCCTCTACCCATGACTGGTGTCACATTACTCACATTGCCAAAGAACACGTAAGTTGTTTGTCTCGAATACAAGGAGGCAACGGACTAAAAGAGAGAATAAGGGAGACGCCGGACCTGCGGACGCCTGCAAGGCTACCTCAGGTCTCGCTGGACTGAAGGCCTACTCCCGTACTAATGCTGTTGCTGCTGCTTGAAACCTGGACCTGTGCAAATAGCACAGAGTGTAGCATCAACACAACCGACCCCATGTACTGGTAAATGTCTAGCCTAACCCCGACGAAGTAGTGACGAGGCTAGACCTGACTACCACATAAACCTGTACAATTATATATATACAGTAGAATAAAAAATACAAGACAAGTAAACAATATGGGAGGGGGAGCATGCTGTGGGGAGATAACAATATTAATAGTAAGTCCAGAATAACAATCTAAGGGCAGCTTAGAATTTACTGCGGACAAGAAACTAATACCCAAAATAGACACACTTGTATCAATAACTGTTGTGGCGCGCAACCTGATCCTAATATATTTCAACACTGTTGCGGCGTGCAACCCGATCCATAAATATCATTGTTGCGGCGTACAACTCGATCCAAATTATTTAACATTGTTGCGGCGCGCAACCCGATTCACAAATATCATTCCTTGCACGGCATCACCCTTCGTGCTTTAACACTCTTTATCACCCAATCAACAATCAAAAACAAGGGCAATGGAAATAATAAAACAAGAATGGAAGTCCCGGCAAGGGTACACAAACAAACAAATAAAAACCTGGCAAGGGTACAATATCAATAACCAACAACGTCCCGACAAGGGAATAAATCATTAACTCTTCTCTTTCTTTCACTTTCATCTCATATTTCACGTTATCACTTGAGCCAAAGCTCCAAGGAGTTACTTATCTCATATACATTCACAATTTGTATTTCAAGACGAGCTAGTGATCCACGAAGTTCCAAGATCACAATTTCTTTCAGAAGGTCTTTACAACATATAGAAGTCATCAACTAAGCATTGAAGGCATAACAACAACCAAAATTATCCGCAAATAAGGACTCACGGTCATGCTAGACACCAATGTGTAGATACTCGTCACCATGCCTATACATCATACTCGATCACTTAGCAAGTAGCAAACAAGACTCAACTCCTATTCCCTCGAGCTAGGGTTAAACCAAACACTTAACTCGACTTCCACGGCCAAATCGATCCACAACAACCGCTTTCCCTCTCGAATTCGGCTCCAACTCAATCAAATCTATACAATAATAACTTCATAATATCNTTGGGTCAACCTGGTCATCGGGGCTGCAATAGACGAAAAACCCTCCACAAACTGACGGTAGTAGCCTGCCAATCCTAATAAACTCCGAATCTCTGTAGCTGATTCTGGGTCTAGGCCAGTTCTTAACTGCGTCAATCTTCTTCGGGTCCACCTGAATACCCTCTACTAATACAACGTGACCCAGAAATGCTACTGAACTTAGCCAAAACTCACACTTGGAGAACATGGCATATAACTGACTATCCCTTAGAGTCTGAAGAACCATTCTAAGGTGTTGCTCATGCTCCTCCTGGCTGCGGGAGTATACCAAAATATCATCAATGAAGAATATCATGAACATGTCCAAATATGGCCTGAACACTCGGTTCATCAACTCCATAAATGATGTTGGGGCATTGGTCAACCCAAATGACATGACCAAGAACTCACAATGCCCATACCGAGTACGGAAAGATGTCTTAGGGACATCGGATGCCCTAATCCTCAAAATGGTATCCAGATCGCAAGTCAATCTTCGAGAATACCTTGGCACCCTGAAGCTGGTCGAACAAATCATCAATCTTCGGTAGTGGATACTTATTCTTAATCGTTACCTTGTTCAATTACCGATAATGTATGCACATCCTCATCGATCCGTCCTTCTTCTTGACAAATAACACTGGTGCGCCGCAAGGAGAAACACGGCATCTAATGAAACTCTTCTCTAGCAAATCCTGCAATTGGTCCTTCAACTCTTTCAGCTCCGGCGGGGCCATATGACATGGCGGGATAGAAATGGGCTGGGTGCCTAGAGCCAAATCATAACATCCCTCCGAACGCTGTAGCTGAGGAAACTATGGCTGGCCTTGACGACCTGAATGACCTCCACGAAAACTCTAAAGTGGCGGTGCGCTGATAGGAGCTGGCGGTGCACTGAATGACTGCTGATCAGAATAGTGTGCCTGAGAACCACGGCCACCTGATATACCATGAGAAACCTGGAGATCTGATTGAAAGGGCCTAGGAGGATGGCCTCTACCATATGAATCTCTACCTCTAGACGAGGTACCACTTAATCTGTCGGAATGATGGGCTCTTTTGTCTCCCACGTGACCACCTCCCTGAGATAGAACCATCTCAACTCTGCGGGCCACATTGGCCGCCTCCTGAAAGCTGATATCACTACCAGTCTCCCTAGCCACCTGGAGACGAATCGGCTGAATCAAACAATCAATAAATCTCCCCACCCCCTCTCTCTCCGTGGGAAGTATGATAACAGCATGGAAAGCTAGATCAATAAACCTGGTCTCATACTGGGTGACCGTCATAGAACCCTGCTGGAGGCGCTCAAACTGCCTCCGATAAGCATCCCTATGAGTAACAGGGAGAAACTTCTCCAGGAACAACTAAGAAAACTGATCCCAAGTCAAAGACGGCGACCCTGCTGGTCTAGCTAAACAGAAATCCCTCCACCAAGTCTTGGCAGATCCAGATAGGCGAAATGCAGCAAAATCAATTCCATTAGACTCAACAATGCCCATGTTTCGAAGAACCTCATGGCAGCTATATAAGAAATCCCGGGGGTCCTCAGAAGAAGCACCGCTGCATGTAGTAGTGAAGAGCTTGGTAAACCTGTCCAGCCTCCACAAACATCTACGGACATAGCCGCGCCATCGCCGGTCTGAGCAACTACCCCCTGCTGATCTACCATAGCTGGCTGAACCACTGGAATCTGACCCTGGGCAGCTACCTGCTCCGGAGTATGTGCAGTAGGAGTCTAGGCTCCTCCTCCAGCCTGAGAAGTGGCTGGTGCTACAGGAAGCAATCTTGCTCGGGTGACACTCTCCATCAGGCCCACCAACTGGACCAAAGCATCCTGAAGAACTGGGGTAGCGATAAACCCCTCTGGCACCTGAGCTGGGCCCACCGGAACTACTGCGGCTGGGGCCGGAACCTCCTCGTCAAAGTCAACCTAAAGCTCCACCACTGGTGCTGCTGCTCGGGGATGAGCTCTTTCGCTACCTCAGCCTCTAGCACGACCTCATCCTCTGCCCCTAGCGGGAGCTACCTGGGGCTTGGAATGCTGATCGGAAGATGACTCTCGCCATCTGCGAAAGAACAGAGTAGAAATTCAATTAGCTTTGAGAAACAGAACCGCACGACAAGAAAGAACAAATGTGAAACTTTTCCTAACTCTGTAGCCTCTGGGGGATAAATACAGACGTCTCCGTACCAATCCCTCAGACTCTACTAAGTTTGTCCGTGGGTTGTGAGACCTATGTAACCTAGTGCTCTGATACCAACTTGTCACGATCCGGATTTTCCACCCTCGGGAGTCATGATGGCGCCTACTCGTAGAATCTAGGCAAGCCAAATCTTAATTACCTTTCGTTTACAACATAGCCCCTTTTTAACAATTTATGGTAACAATATAAAAACAACGAAATTAAATAGTAGTGGAAGTCTTAATTATAGAAACTGAATCAAAATGCGGATTAGTCAATATAAGCCTCTACCCATGACTGGTGTCACATTACTCACATTGCCAAAGAACACGTAAGTTGTTTGTCTCGAATACAAGGAGGCAACGGACTAAAAGAGAGAATAAGGGAGACGCCGGACCTGCGGACGCCTGCAAGGCTACCTCAGGTCTCGCTGGACTGAAGGCCTACTCCCGTACTAATGCTGTTGCTGCTGCTTGAAACCTGGACCTGTGCAAATAGCACAGAGTGTAGCATCAACACAACCGACCCCATGTACTGGTAAATGTCTAGCCTAACCCCGACGAAGTAGTGACGAGGCTAGACCTGACTACCACATAAACCTGTACAATTATATATATACAGTAGAATAAAAAATACAAGACAAGTAAACAATATGGGAGGGGGAGCATGCTGTGGGGAGATAACAATATTAATAGTAAGTCCAGAATAACAATCTAAGGGCAGCTTAGAATTTACTGCGGACAAGAAACTAATACCCAAAATAGACACACTTGTATCAATAACTGTTGTGGCGCGCAACCTGATCCTAATATATTTCAACACTGTTGCGGCGTGCAACCCGATCCATAAAT